>PISX010018358.1:0-40866 GCA_004024625.1 Mellivora capensis
CAAACAAACAAACAAACAAAAAACAGTACAACAGATCAACGAAACTAGGAGGTGGTTCTTTGAAAGAATTAGTAAGACTGATAAACCCCTGGCCAGACTCATCAAAAAGAAAAGAGAAAGGATCCAAATCAAGAAAATCATGAATGAAAGAGGAGAGATCACAACCAACACCAAAGAAATACAATTATAAGAACCTATGATGAGCAACTCTACGCCAACAAATTTGACAATCTGGAAGAAATGGATGCATTCCTAGAGACATATAAACTACCAATACTGAACCAGGAAGAAATAGAAAACCTGAACAGACCCATAACCAGTAAGAAGATTGAAGCAGTGATCAAAAATATTCCAAAAAATAAGAGCCCAGGGCCAGACGGCTTCCCAGGGGGAATTCTACCAAACATTTAAAGAAAAATTAGTACCTATTCTCTGTTCCAAACTGTTCCAAAAAATAGAAATGGAAGGAAAACTTCCAAACTCATTTTATGAGGCCAGAATTACCTTGATTCCAAAACCAGACAAAGACCCCATCAAAAGAGAATTACAGACTAATATCCTTGATGAACATGAATGCAAAAATTCTCACCAAAATACTAACCAATAGGATCCAATAGTACATTAAAAGGATTATTCACCATGACCAACTGGAATTTATGCCAGGCCTGCAAGTTTGGTTCAACATCCGCAAATCAGTGAATGCAATACAATACACTAATAAAAGAAAGAACAAGAACCATATGACACTCTCAATAAATGCTGAAAAAGCATTTGACAAGTACAGCAGCCTTTCTTGATCAAAACTCTTCAAAGTGTAGGGATAAAGGGTACATACCTCAATATCATCAAAGCCATCTATGAAAAACCCACAGTGAATATCATCCTCAATGGAGAGAAACTGGGAGCTTTTCCACTAAGGTCAGGAACATAGCAGGGATGTCCATTATCACCAATGCTATTCAACATAGTGCTAAAAGTCCTAGTCTCAGCAATCAGACAACAAAAAGAAATTAAAGGCATCCGAATCACCATAGAAGAAGTCAAACTCTCTCTTTGCAGATGATATGATACTTTATCTGAAAACACAAAAGACTCCACTCCAAAACTGCTAGAACTTGTACAGGAATTCAGTAAAGTGTCAGGATATAAAATCAATGCACAAAAATCAGTTGCATTTCTATACACCAACAGTAAGACTGAAGAAAGAGAAAGTAAGGAGTCGATCCCATTTACAATTGCACCCAAAACCATAAGTTACCTAGGAATAAACCTAACCAAAGAGGCAAAGAATCTGTACTCAGAAAACTATAAAGTACTCATGAAAGAAATGGAGGAAGACACAAAGAAATGGGAAAACGTTCCATGCTCATGGACTGGAAGAACAAATATTGTGAAATGTCTATGCTACCTAAAGCAATCTACACATGTAATGCAATCCCCATCAAAATACCATCCATTTTTTTTCAAAGAAATGGAACAAATAATCCTAAAACTTATATGAATAAGAAAAGACCTCAAATAGCCAGAGGAATGTTGAAAAAGAAAGCCAAAGTTGGTGGCATCCAAATTTCAAACTTCAATCTCTATTACAAAGCTGTCGTCATCAAGACAGTATGGTACTGCCATAAAACAGACCCATAGATCAATGGGATAGAATAGAAAGCCCATAAATGGACCATCAACTCTATGGTCAACTAATCTTCAACAAAGCAGGAAAGAATGTCCAATGGAAAAAAGACAGTCTCTTCAACAAATGGTGTTGGGAAAATTGGACAGCCATATGCAGAAGAATGAAACAACCATTTCCTTACACCACACACAAAAATAGAGTCCAAATGGATGAAAGACGTCAATGTGAGACAGGAATCCATCAAAATCCTTGAGGAGAACACAGGCAGCAAACTCTTGGATCTCGGCCAGCAACTTCTTCCTAGAAACATCGCCAAAGGCAAGGGAAGCCAGCGTAAAAGTGAACTATTGGGACTTCATCAAGATCAAAAGCTTCTGAACAGCAAAGAAACACTCAACAAAACCAAAAGACAACTGATAGAATGGGAGAAGATATTTGCTAATGACATATCAAATAAAGGGCTATTATCCAAAATCTATAATGAAGCTCTCAAACTCAACACCCAAAGAACAAATAATTCCATCAAGAAATTTGGGCAGAAGACATGAACAGATATTTCTGCAAAGAAGACATCCAGATGGCCAACAGACACATGAAAAAGTGCTCAACATGTCTGTACATCAGAGAAATACAAATCAAAACACAATGAGATACCACCTCACACCAGCCAGAATGGCTAAAATTAACAACTAAGGAAACGACAGATGCTGATGAGGAAGTGGAGAAAGGGGAACCCTTCTACACTGTTGGTGGGAATATAAGCTGGTGCAGCCACTCTGGAAAACAGCATGGAGGTTCCTCAAAAGTTGAAAATGGAGTACTTTACAACTTAGCAATCGCACTACTGGGTATTTACCCTAAAGATACAAATGTAGTGACCCAAAGGGCATGTGCACCCGAATGTTTATAGCAGCAATGTCCGTAATAGCCAACTATGGAAAGACCCTGGATGTCTATCAATAGATGAATGGATAAAGAGGGTGTGGTATATATCTTCAATGGAATACTATGCACCCATCAATAAATGAAATCTTGCCATTTGCAATGACATGATGGAACTAGAGGGTATTATGCTGAGTGAAATAAACCAATCAGAGAAAGAAATTATCATATGATCTCCCTGATATGAGGATTTGAGAGACAATGTAGGTGGTCTGGGGTTAGGGAAGGAAAAAATGAAACAAGATGGGATCAGGAGGGAGACAAACCATAAGAGACTCCCAATCTCACAAAATAAACTGAGGATTGCCGGGGGTGGGGTGTATGGAGAGGATGGTTGGGTTATAGACATTGGGGAGTGTATGTGCTATGGTGAGTGCTGTGAAGTATGTAAGCCTGGTGATTCACAGACCTGTACCCCTGGGGCGAATAATATATGTTAATTTAAAAAATTGAAATAAAGAATTAGATGGTATCTATTACCAATGACTTATTAATAAATGATTTGCAAGACTGGAAAGAAATCTTAATTTGTTTTATTTTTGTCTCTTTACAATTTTTCTAGTCTCCATCTTTATACTTATAAAGGATGATATTTTTCTCTCTCACTTGATATTGAGGGACTTTTCACTATGAATGATGAGGAAAAATCAGTTTGCTTTTGCTTTATCCTTTTTTCCCCTAAGTATCAATGTATCCTGATTTTTGTTAGGTTTAATACTAATTCAATTAATTAATTGACATGGTTTGTTTTAGGTTCTATAACTATAATTCTTATAAACACTTAACTTTAGTCCACATTTTAAAGAAACTGAGAGTTAATTTCAATCTTTATACCATTACCCTTTTCTTTCTTGTTTGGTATGACTTGTTCTTTATATTCATATATCTGCAAGTATAGGTCAATTGTGTTGGTTCCTAACATACTTCATAATTGGTTAGCACCTTCATATTGTCAGAGATGACAATTTTATCACTTGTCCTCTCTCTTCAAAGCTCTAAATGCTCCCTGGGTCTCCTCCCTGCTGATAACCTTGCTGCATCCACCACTAAGAAGAGTCAAGTGAGATTGATTTCATATTTCCACCACCATTTCTACAAACTCATATGTATCTTTACCTTCTCACATTACTTTTTATCATATTGGAATGAAAGAATATGTGTGTTCTTCTTGAAGCCCCCAAATCCCCTTTGGTCTTCTCAAAAAGCTCTTCAGTAAATCTGACTATACCTCCCCCCACTGCTCTTGCTGCCTTTGGAGTGTCTTCTCACCATTTCCAATTGGATTTTCATTGTCATGCTTCACTTGAATAGTTTTTATCAAAGCTGTCAAAGACAATATTTTGCCAAAACAAATGGTCATCTATCTGTTCTCACTTTTTTATTTCCTTCGTAGCACTTGATATAGATGACCACTCCATCCATCTACTCATCATCCAATCATCCATCCACCCACCCACCCATCCACCTATCCACCTTTTTTCCATTCACCCACCCACCCACCCTTCCTTCCATCCACCCATCCATACAACCACCCATCCATTCACCCACCCACCCACCCTTCCTTCCTTCCATCCATCTATCCATCCATCCATGTTGAAACCTTCTTCTTCGCTTCCATAGACACAATCTTGAAACATATATTGCATCCTTCTCACTTGCAGCTTATCTGTTTTACTTCTCTATGAACCCTCTTTTGTGCAGAAAAGAGTCAAAAATAATTCCACATAACTGCCTTAAACTTAGTTTGATCACTTACCTATCTATAGTTATTTACATTTATATTCCCCACAAGAACTGCAGAGATTTGTCTACCTGATAGAGAAGTAATTGTGATGTCTATTAGCTTTCTTTGTACTAGAGCATTTTTAAAAATAAGATCTTTAATTTTAAGTAAAATTTCAAAAGATATACACTGTCAAGTTGCTTAGTCCTGTCTATAAGAATGATGAATTTAAATAATTTTCAATCTTAATAACTCAGACAACTGTAGTAATACAGTACGGCTCTAGGAGATTCATGTGCAGGCCTAGAAAGATCACAAATCATACCTTATCACCAGGGTACATGCATTATAAAGTGCACTGTAAGGTCACTGTCATAGATTAAAGCAAGTAGCTTTTAAGAACACATGAGAAGAGAGATAAAAAGCAAAAAAAGGACAGTTTAGTGGCAAAGTACATGAAATAATTGACAAAAGTTATAAGATTTATAAAGAAAACTGCCCCCACCTCTAACTCACCCAGAAGCTCAGACCTGCATTTACATAATTTGTGGATATATAGAAATGTTGGTATTTTATAGATGCAGAAATTGTATAAAGTATTGAAATCCACCATCACTGTAAACAGAAGATACCAAGAGCATAAATAATAATTTTTCCCTGATCTGGCCCCCAGCACCTCCTTTTCCACGCTGGGCAATGGATATCAATATAATTCCACTCTCCACTCCCACCCACCACTGAAAGCATTGAGTCATTTTTAACTTTCCCATTTTCCTTTGCAGCCAAGCAGTCTTCAGGTCCCTATACCACCACTGAAATTTTTGTTTGGTTTGGCTCTTATTGTCCTTCTCATCTCATTTGCTGGTACCTCTTCTTCTGCCCATACGTCAAACAGAGGTTTTCCCTAGGTTTTGGGCAGAGCTTTTTCTTTGCTCACCGTTTGTCTTCTCTCCAGATGATTTCATTTATTTTCATGGTTTTCAAAAGTGAATGACTTTTCAAATGATGTCAGTAGGGCACATTAGATATCCCATTGGATATCTCCCTCCAACAGTGCAAATTCAACATGAACCAAATGGAAAACATTATTTCCCTGTCACTAAACCTGTTCTTCTTTGTGTCATGGACAAAAACAACATCCACCCACTGGCTCCAAATGGACCTCCGTATGTGGCCCCTGCTTTTTTCCCCTTTCAGCACCCACATCGAACCAATAATGAAGTTATGTTGATTCCATGGAATACCTTGCTCATAAACCCAACCTATCCTTTACTTCCCATCATAAGCTCCTGCCCCCATCACTCTCTCACTTGGTGGCTAGTTTTTGCTCATTCTGACATTACCAGGATTTAAAGGGCAAGAGAAGAGGCTGGGTTAGTGGAGGATGGGAGACCTGGTCCTTGGCAGATACCGCCAAGAGATTTTCAAAGCCGACAGTCCTGCGGGAACTTCCTTAAGTCCTTTGGCGGTGTCCTGGCTGAGCCCTCCCACTGTTCTTCCACGATATGAAAACTGCCTCATCAGCAGCTGCTTCTTTTGATCTCCTCAAAATTTCTCCCTCTGGCATTCATTTTTTAGCATTTTGCTGCTGGGATTCCCTTAGCCTAGCAATCTGTTTCTTGAATAGGATTCCCTTTTAAATGATCCTGGGATGATAAGCCTATCCTCAGTTTTATTTCCAGGATGAGATTTGATGTATCTCCAGAAATGACTGTATGCAGTGACTTAACTACAGGGGGCAAATATCAAGTGATTTTGCATTCTGAAATTCGGCATTCTGAGAATGAGCCTGTTGAAGACCCTCTTTCTGGCTTGAGGAGACAGGCAAACATTTCCTGTATAGCATGACTCTTTCATGTTTATAAACTTCTTCATGAACTCTCCTTTAAAAGCTAGTCTTCATTTGCTTTAAATAGTAGAAATGTGGAGAGGGTTTTAAGAAGCATTAGAAAGTTCTCCATTATTTTCTCTAGAAGTTTGCATTGGTTCTAATACATCATTTGGGAATTGTAATCTACTATACATTTAAGTTTATCTTCCTCTCACACGAGCCTCAAATATATTGCTGAATCCTTCCTAAACCTAACCTGTCTCTAGAATTTCCTCTCACCCTCACCTACATGCAAACATACACACATAAACAAGTGCATACATACATACTTCCAGGTATTTCTTTATGGTTGCTTAAAATTGGGGGAAGATCACTTTCATTTCTAAACTCAATGCTGGAAATCAGTTTATTAAAACCCATATGGTAGGGAGGGAAAAACGCGAGAAAGCCATGCACAGAAACAAAGCCAAAAGGGTTGAAAGAGGATACTATTCTGGTGTTGGAAAAAAACTGTGAGAGCAAAGGATGCCAGAGATATAAATTCAATAGGAAGTAAAAGCACTACAAAGCCTTCCTCAGGAATCAAAGACAGATAACTGAAGGCAGCAAAAGGGACATGGAAACAAAGGAATTTGAAATCATTGAAGATATCTGTATTTTGACTGTTGCAGTCTCTTCCCTTGGAGCACTGCCACTGACTTCTCAAAGTAAGACACATGGTCAGATATGCACTGCATTGAACAGGACTCCTTTCTCTGACTCTCTTATATCCCACCCCCGCCCCACCATGGAGATGTATGTTTATGGGGAGCAATGGGGAGGGGAATACGTGGGTGAGATTTCTTTTCATAGATAAAAAAATCAAACCTATAAAACTCTGCTTTGTTCTGGGTGGACTGCATTGAGTAAGCTGTGCAATCCATATACCCTCCAGGGACTGCTGAATGCATTTGTTCCAGGGCTGGAATTTGTCATGCATCCAAAACTCCTCCTAACCAAAATGAGCCCAGCCAGCATGAAGCAGCCAAACTCTCTCCTCCCACCCTGTGAACAAAGAGCAGCCCCTTCACAGACACTGAAGCTACCCAAAGACTGCCTCACTGAAATCCTCATTCTTCTGCTCATTATTACCTGCCATGACACACTTGCCAACCATGAAGCTCCCCAAAAGAAGAACCGGCCCACTACTTCTCCATTTTTCATTCTACTCTGGTCCAGCTTCTCCAGTTTCAAGCGTGAGGTTGAGGAGGGCAACCTTTCAGTGTGTGTGGCTCTTGAAGCTGCTATAGGGTCTTAGCCTCTTACCAACTGTATGGGATTCTCTGGATGGTAGCAGAAGGCTCATTTCACAGGCGAACATGTTTATTACAATAAAGCCTAGGAATTCAGGAAAGCCACATATATTTAAACATAAGGATAATTTGAATACCATTCATTCATTCACTCATTCATTTATATGTTGCTTTATTAGGTATTTAAGAAGTCTTTCTACTTCAGAAAGTAATAATTATGAAAATATAATAATAACAATAACAATAATAACTTAGAAACTAAATTAATAAACCATATTCACTCCATTTTATCATATAAGCCTCTCAATAATTTGCATGCTTATGGAGCAAATAGCATCTCTGTTTGGCAGTCGGATCTAATAGAAGTTAAATGATTTGCCCAAAGTCAAACATCTAGTAAACTAGAATTCAACTTGAACTAACATGACTTATGACTTCAACTTTTTTCCAATACAGTATGTTATACAAGTCTATTTCATAAGGAAGACTCCTATTCTCATGTATCTTATACTCTAGTAAAGCAATCAGACAAGCACGAGGGAAAAAAATGTACCTAATTACTCCAAGTCAGATTCTGACCAATGTTATCTAATTGGGTAACAGGTAACAAATGGGCTATAGTAGCTTTCAGACACATTAATTGCTAGATATTCTGGTTTAAGAGAGTCTCTGAGAGCTTCAACCCTTCTGCAGTGAATAAGTTTACTACATATATATAGGAGCTCTTTTTTATGATCAGCTATCTGAATTTGAAGCTTTCTTCACAATGAGAGGAAATTTTTGTTTTGTTTCCCTAGAGCAGCTATGCATAACCTCTGGACTCAGGAGAGATAAATTTTCTCCTTCATGGAAGCATTTTTCTATTAACCAAAAGACCTCAGATTTAGATAATTTGAAGGATACTGACCATTATATCAGGGTAGGACACAAAAGCACCTATGAGACAGAATTTACAAAAGCAGATGGAGTCATAAGGTAAACACACATGTAGCCCCAAGACAGCCATCAGTAGAGAATTGTATTTTTACAATATCTAGGAATTGAGGAAGAAGTTCTTTTTTTTTAAGATTTTATTTATTTATTTGTCAGAGAGAAAGAGAGGGAGAGCACGAGCAGGCAGAGTGGCAGGCAGAGGCAGAGAGAGAAGCAGGCTCCCCACAGAGGAAGGAGCCTGACGTGGGGCTCGATCCCAGGATGCTGGGGTCATGACCTGAGCTGAAGGCAGAGGCTTAACCAACTAAGTCACCCAGGTGTCCCAGAATTGAGGAAGAAGTTCTAACTAGGATCCATTTATCTAGTTCAATGTAGAAAAGACTTGTAGAAGCAAATAAAATATTTGGAAAAGTATATTATAACTGTTTCTCAAATTGGATCTATCCATATTTTTTATGCATGGATTTCACAAGGTTTCAATTCTAGGATTGGGAACCATGGGAGGGAGAGAGATCTAAGATGAGTTCCTAAAGGATGAGGAGAAAGAAGAAAGTAGATATGAGGCAGTAAATACTTGCTTCAACAGTATGGACAAGCAATCAGAAAACACCTCCTGGGGTACCATTAATGCACTAGAATAGAAATATTTGGCTGATGTTCTGCTCAGCTGAAGGCATTTTCAAAAGTGATCTAGTTTTCTGCTCATGATAAAGTATATTGGGTCAGGTATTTTGAGTTTTCTATCCTCTGTGCCATAAAGCAAGAGCTTTCCTAACTATTGTAAATCATGTCTACAAATTCTTTAATAAGATTTCTGATATGTGTCTTGATACATGGTATAAACACAAAATGTAATATTAACAGTATTGGGCATAAAATAAATAACTCTCTAATGCCTGATTTTTACAGTACTTTGAAAATATGGGAAAAGTTCTCTAGAAACTCTGCTTCCCAGTCTTGATCCCTGTTAATATTGTCTAGAATTTCATTATACTTCTCCTTTACAAATCCAGATCTTGGGGTGCCTGGGTGGCACAGTGGGTTAAAGCCTCTGCCTTCAGCTCAGGTCATGATCCCAAGGATCCTGCTTCCCTTCCTCTCTCTGCCTGCCTCTCTGCCTACTTGTGATCTCTATCAAATGAATAAATAAAATCTTTTAAAAAAATTCAAACCCTACCTGTCTGAAAGAAGCTTGCCTCTTTAAAACCCTCTAATGGGGGACCTTGTGGAGTACACAATCTGGATAAAAGGATGTGTGGTTGTTTAATAAGAATAATCCTCACTCATTCACACTATGCATGTCTAATGTGGATTCTGCATGTTTTTGGTCTCAGACTTCTGGTTCACTCTTTCTAACCTTGTATTTTGGTGAATGCATTGCTGGATTTGCTCTCTATTAATCTATAGCTAAGGCTCCTTGATCAACATTTTGCCTTTCAGCTCTTCTCTGAACTAAAGAAAGACCTCAATCTGGCATGGAAAATCTTGGTATATACAATCGAATGGATCCTACCCTAGGTCTAAGCCCTAAGAAGATTAGATGTTGGGCACTACCAGACTTATAACTAAGGCCAAGTCTCCTTAATGTTTTGTTCTGATACACCACGCTGAAGTCTGGACCATTCTTTATTATCACCTCAAAAGCAAGAGCTATGACATTTCTGGACTGGACAAAGGTTATGTCCAATACTCCTGAGCACAAGAGTGAATAGACAACTATACAGAACCAGACTGCTATTATTGTTATTATTATGTGCTCCTAAAACAGAGATTCTACTTAAGAAGGATTTGACCCATTTATGCAATAATGATGTTATTGCTGATAATGAAGATGACTTGATTATGTAACCATATTTCCAAAGACCATTTTTATTTCCATGCTTTAAGAAGACTGAGCCAATCTTCAATACACCCAAAACTCTTCAAACTGCTATGCCTCCCTTTTATGTGACTCACTTTTATCCTTTTAACGTGAAACTCTTTTACTTCTTTTTTTATTTAAAGATTTTATTTATTTGGCCACCTGGGTGGCTCAGTGGGTTAAAGCCTCTGCCTTCAGCTCAGTTCATGATCCCAGGGTCCTGGGATTGAGCCCTGCATTGGGCTCTCTGCTCAGCAGGGAGCCTGCTTCCTCCCTCTCTCTTTCTGCCTGCCTCTCTGCCTACTTGTGATCTCTGTCAAATAAATAAATAAAATCTTTTAAAAAAAAGATTTTATTTATTTGACAGAGGGAGTGAGAGAGCACAAGCAAGGGGAACAGCAGAGGAAGAGGGAGAAGCAGCCTGCCCCCCACTGAGAAGGAACCTCTCCTCCTCCACCCCACCCCCCCTCGAGGCAGGGCTTGATCCAAGGACCCCAGGATCATGAGCTGAGTGAAAGGCAGATGCTTAACCAACTGAGCCACCCAGGAGCCCCTTACTTTACTTCTTTTTGAAAGAAAGATAAAATATATAAAATGTACATACATCTGTGCACATCACGGCTGCAAAGGGAGGTAAGGCAGCATCAAGAGTCAGAGCTCAGCCTCTGGAGCCAGATTTCCTGGATTTATATTCTAGCTCCAACATATCACCCCCTCTATAACCCACCATGTTACCTTTCAGTCTCCTCTTCTACAAAATGGGATTAAATAGCATATAGCTCAGAGGGATATGAAAACTAAATAAACTAATCTATTTGAAGAGCTGAGGATAATAGTTTTGTGTTATCTATTTTTTGTGGTTATGAGTATTATAAACAGTTGTTTCATATATGAGGAATATTAAAAACAATAACAATATAAATATTTAAATAATTGTATTAGATATATCTAATAACTAAGCTTAAAATTTTAATGGCAAACTTATTTTTTAAAAGAAATCATTGTACTTCTGCTCTAGTAATTATAAAACTTGTTATGGGAACAATACCTCTGTATACTAAGGAACACAAAGAACTTACTACTGTGTTATCCCTTAGATTGTTTATGGTTCAGTATTAAAATTGGCGAGGCTACACATGGACAGCCATGAATTTATGCAGAAATGGTGGTATAGTCTGATTTTTTTCTTATACACAGAAAGTTAATAAAATACAGTCTCCACTCCCTACAAATCCAAATTCATCTTGAAGGAATGGTGTATCTCCTTTGTATTCTCAGTATATATTACAACCATTATTCTAGCAATCCATCACTTTGGGTTTCTTAGTTGGAAAATCAGTTTGCCAAGAATCATTTTTCCACCCAGCTGTGATTCTTTAAAGCCTCAGAAAACAACCTGAACATAAATCAAAGGTGTACTGACTCCAACATAAAACAAAAACCAGTCCTGGAATAAAAATCATCTATTCAAAGAAAGCAGATTTTTAAAAACCTGGAAAAATACTATTTTAAAGACCCAAAGTACAGATGAAAGGGTTTATAATCTTCAGGGTAGATTAATGAATACTTGAAATAAACTTAAAGAGTTATATAGTTCTATAAGGGTCCTAGTCATTAAAATAAATAATATATATTAGTTATATATAATTTGTTATATAATTATATATAATATTCAATGGCATCCAGGGATATATGGGTTAAAAAAAAGATAGAAACAGAGGCTCTTTCTTAGGATACCTGTCCACTTATTTCCTTAATTGTTGAAAGTAATAATAACAGTAATTATCATAGACTACCGTGTTAAATGCCTCATTTTTAAATTTTTTAAAAATTTCTTTTCAATGTTCCAGAATTCATTGTCTATACACCACACCCAGTGCTCCATGCAATACATGCCCTCCATAACACCCACCACCAGGCTCATATATATTAGCTCATTTTAGTCTTAAATCAAGCCTTCAGGTAGATAGCATTTATAGTTTTTTACAAATGAAAACTAAGCCTAGAAATGTTAATTAGTCCATTCAAATCACACAAGGAGGGATCAATAGTAACTTGAATCTGGTTGTGGCTCTTAATTGTATTTCAACATGGCATGTTTCTTCTTTATAAATAAAGGAGTTGCTATTATTTAATGTTTAATATTTAATTTTAAATATTTTAAATGTTTAATTAATATATAATGTATTAATTTAATTAATTAAATACTGTGCCATGTCTACTATATCTAATATCATAAGGATATAAATCTATGTTGGTCAGAGTCTGCTGAAGCCTTGTTATCATGTACCTGGCCAACAGAGATCTGTTCATTATGGTCAATAGCAAGGCTTCTGGCTCAGCCCCATGGGGCAGCAAACTCTCACATACGCTTCAGAAGAGTCCTCACAGTGTTCTTGGGTCTCTTCCTCTGCTATGTGACCAGCTTGACTTTTGTCATAACAGTATGACCTTGGGTCTACAAACTGTACCCACCAGAGGCAGAGAGAGGAGACAAGGTTAGCAGAATTAAAAAAAAAAAAAAAAAAAAAAAAAAAAAAAGGAAGAAGAAGAGAATGAAGGAAAAAAATGGAAGAAGGAATAACGGAAAATCGAGATCTGATTTCTCGAATGCTTGTGTGTGTGTATGTATATATATGTGTATATATATATGTGTATATATAAATATATATATATATATATATATACACACACACACATATATATACATACACACACACACATCAGTCTGTCTCACTGGACCATAAGCTCTTCAAATGCCTAAAAGATATTAAGCAAGTGTGAAGGGGTTTAGGACAGGCCACCCCAGAATGTGTTAGTTTGGCACGTGGATTATTTTGAGCTGATGGTACTAGAGACCCTTTGGGCTTGAAACCTTGGTCTCTCCCTTATCCACAGGGAATGTAAATTGGAGGTCTTTCCCAGAATAAGGGTTATTAACAGAGATCAATTTTATCTAAGTGACCCATCTGTATGGGAGGACAGACATCTAATTACTAAACATCTGCCCTTATTGTCCTGTAAAATGCATTCCTTTCCTCTGAAGTCCCAGACACCTGTCCCCTTCTCCTTAGTTCAGAATGACATATATACCTCATTTTGTGTGACTGTCTTTGGAGTTTCCATGTCTGGGTGGATTCTCCATATGTAACTATTAAATTTTATTTTCTCTTGTTATTCTATCTCATTTCAGTGTGATTCTTAGTCGACCTAGAAAGAGCTTCAAGAAACAGGAATTATTGTTCACCACAAAGTGTTTACGTCTGAGCCAAAGCTACTTCTCTTAGCATTATATGGAAAAGATGATTTGGAGGATAGCACAAAGCACATTTTTATGCTTAAAACCCTCTTTTTGCCAACCCTGTGCCCAATCTTTATACACTCAAATTTGTAAGGGGTCTTCAGTAAAACAGTAATGTGGGTTCAAAGATCTATTTCCTCAACAAATTTTGATGAGGATGTGGAGAAAGGAGAACCCTCTGACATTTTGGTGGGAAGGCATGTTGGTACAGCCACTCTGGAAAAGAGTATGGAGGTTCCTCAAGAAGCTAAAAAGGGAGGTACCCTATAACCCAACAATTGCACTACCAGGTATTTGCCCCAAAGAAACAAATGTAATGATCCAAAGGGGCACATGCACCCCAATGTTTATAGCAGCAGTGTCCACAATAGTCAAACTATGGAAAGAGCCAAGATGTCCATTGACAGGTGAATGGATAAAGAAGATGTAGTGTGTACGTACACACACACACACACACACACACAATGAAATATTACTCAGCCATCAGAAAGAATGAATACTTACCATTTACAACAACATGAATGGAACTGGAGGGTATTATGCTGAGTGAAATAAGTCAATCAGAGAAACACAATTATCATATGGTTTCATTCATACATGGAATATAAGAAATTGTGCACAGGACCATAGTGGAAGGGAGGGAAAACTGAATGGGAAATAATCAGAGAGGGAGACAAACCATGAGAGACTCTTAACTATAGAAAACACACTGAGGGTGGTTGGTAGGGGTGGGATGATGGGGTAATTAAGTAATGGGCATTAAGGAGGACACATGATGTGATAAGCACTTGGTATTATACACACTGATGAATTATTGAACTCTACATCTGAAACTAATGATGTACTATGTTACCTAATTGAATTTCAATTAAACAAACAAACAAAGATCTATTTCCTCCAATCTCCAAAAGCTCAGCAGAACATGGTGAAGGTTTGATGCCAATAGCATAGGTAGCTACTGGCGGGTCACACTGGGCATCACAGTGTTGCCTGAGTCACTATTAGCAGTGGAAGTGGTCTTATGGAAATAAGCAGTGTCCCTGGCTGCCTCTGTGATGTCTTGGTACCATTGCTTGCATGTGGGATATTGACAGTGTCATAGGAAATACTAGTTACCCAACAAAAATGCAATCTCCTCCACTTTCTGGGAACAAGGCAAACTACATTCCTTTGTTTGCCAAGCAATTTGGTTTGCCACGTGACTAAGTTCTAGCCAGTGAAATGTGGGAAGACATCATCCATATCGTTTCCAAGCTGGCCCCCAGAAAACCTCTCATGTATGCTCATGCATATTCTCTTCTTTCGGGTGACTGGGCTAGTGATCCTCAAAGGGACCTTAAAAATCAGAGCCACTATCTTCCTGCTCCGGTGTTACCTGGAACATCTCTCAACTTTTATGGAGAAATAAATCATCATATTATTAAGCCACTACATATATGGGTGTATTTATTTCTGCAGCTTAGTCCATCCTTATTAATTCACAGTGACCAAAGAAAACCAGAGCATAAAAGGAAGGAAATGGTATACAATCTACAGGAGCAAATGGGATTTATTCACAGAATGCAAAGGATAAATCCTTTAGTGCTCTCCAGGATGGCTGGCCATGGAGGAAGGCTAGAGTTCCTGCATAATGGAATCAGAGCTTGTTTTCACTGTTTTATAACCATTCTTATTACTTAATTTTTATCCATAGTTTCCTAGGATGTGTAAGATATAAGTAATTGAATAAGTTATTGATGAAAGAAACGCTCCTTTAAACATCTAATACTTCATAAATGCCCAATGAAGCATCCAAAGTTTTTGGGAAGTGGTAGAATATACCAGGAAACTTTCAGAAGTTTTTTTTTTTTTTAAGTTGGGTTTTTCTGAAGACTCTTATCACCTGGATAAAGTTATTTATAACCTCTTTAAGCCTCAGTTTAACCATGAGGCTAAGAATATTTACTTCATAGTGTTGATGCAAGGGTTTAAGGAGATGATGCAGTCAAGGAAAATCAGTATTACTAAGGCTTTCACATATTTAAAAGAAAAAAAGTAATTCCTTAAGAACATATTAAGTAGTAGAATTGCTCAGGATGTGAGTTGGAATGGAATTGAGTTTACTGAGTTCAGGCTTTACTAACTCTTCGGTTACCATAGTTTAGATCCTATTAAAATTTTAAATGTTTATCATGGGCTCCTGTCAACTTTGATGGCATTTTAAAGTATGACATACCATTTTGTGCATTTAATTCATGAAATGGTGGTTTGAGAAGCCTGTTCTCTATAAAGTGTTATAACGTGGAGCTGTTATTTATTGACTTGAGTGTGTCATACTTTTCCACTTGAGCTGAATAGGCTGGAGTATCTGCCCCAGCCAGCTCAGCATTTAGGATTCAGTGGAAACCCGTCACCCAGGCTGTGAATCCAACAGAGCATGAGAAGCCTTTCTTACCAGTGAGTGGGGTCTAGAATGTGGTCCCCAAGACTGAAAGCTCATGGGTCAGAACTGAACCCTGGGCATCCTACATCCTAACCCTTGTTATGTGGCTGTGGTCTTAAGGCCACTTTTATCTTAATGCCTTGATTACTTTTGAATCACCCACTTGGGTGTACCCCTGCCCTAAATCTTTGTTAGGAAGCCTAACAAAGTTCTTGGCTTCTTTGTGGCCCCAACAGGGATGTAATTCCCTTTGCTGCTGATTATCCCAACCTCCTGTCAGTTCATTGAGGCCTTGGGTCCAAACCGCAAGGTCCAACTGGGACACCAACGCGGTCTCTACCTGATGCTGAGCATCAACAGTGCCAGAATCCCAGCTGCCTCAATTATTATGCCAGTTGATAGCCAGCTGGTGCTCTATGCAACCCAGGCTAAGCACAGATGCCCCATAAACCCTCATTAACAGAGCTCTGTGATGCATTTGCAAACCACCTGGGCAGACCCTTAAACTAATTCTGTGGTCTGGGTTGGGGACCAAGCATCTACTCTTCTGATAAGCTCTCAGTGGGTGCCAATGCTGTAGGTCCATGGACCACATTCTGAGTAGCCAGTAATTACCTTACTGAACTTGACTCTTTAGTATATATCAGGCTGTGGGATTAATCACTCAATTACACCTAGGCCCTCTTAGCTTCCTCAAATGACTCGCTCTCCTGTAACTTACATCCCAGCCTGTCTCATAGTAAATCACACCCAAATGCCGATGTTCTCAGATGTAGAAACATGAACCCTCTCTACACACATGCCCATTCAAAGGCCATAATTCATTCTTACAAGTTTCTTGATGATCATTCTAGTTTTACTAGAGCTAGATGTTAAATAAAATACCTCCCCGGGGCGCCTGGGTGGCTCAGTGGGTTAAAGCCTCTGCCTTCGGCTCGGGTCATGATCCTGGGTCCTGGGATGGAGCCCCGCGTCAGGCTCTCTGCTCAGCGGGGAGTCTGCTTCCTCCTCTCTCTCTTTCTCTGCCTGCCTCTCTGCCTACTTATGATCTCTGTCAAAGAAATAAATAAAATTAAAAAAAAAAAACACCTCACCCAGTTGCTATTCCTCCCATTGGAGGTCAGGTTTCCCTCACAGACCAGCGTAGACATCAATAGTTGGGGTTCATTTGGATGGGACATAGAGTAATAATCCTTGCTAAAGCTTTAGCTCTCATTACAGTGTTGAAAAACAACCCAAAATGTCACTAGTAATTAACACGGGTGGAAGGTTGGAATTACATACAAGAAAACAACCATTTTTCAGTGACTGTTCTGCAAGTACATCTGGGTAGAAACTATTATATTCTCTAAACGTTTCTGGAAATAAGTTATTTCAATGATTGCAGAACAGAAATTTGATACTGATTTTATATTATGTTTTAGTTAAAGAGAAAAACAGATTTTTAAGTTACCTCACTGGAATTGCCAATTACCCTAGTCATTGGGAAATTGCAAACCTATACTATATGAAAAAGTGGATCGTGTGGTAGTGTCAGTGCTGAAGATAATTTTCTCTCAGCTACCTGGAGCTTAGCATTTACCTCCCATCTAAAGGAGAGGAAAATCAAAGCCCTTTGTCCACCTACTTAACACATTTTTTCCCCAGACTCCAAGGGTTGTCTTTGGCAGAAAGTTCACTGAGCAAGTTACATAAATATCTAAATCAGGTAGAATTGCCTCTCATTACCCGTCCTATAGCAATGTGATCCACACCTGGAATGCTCCCCACCGGATGTTTCAATCAGTTCGTTATGAGAATCAGTGCTGCAGAAATTCCTCCCCAGTAGCAACACCCTGCTCCTGAATGAACACCTGGTTGAGAACGCAGCTGGCAATGCCTGAATTCCTAACTGGGTGACAACACCTTCAGTCAATTAGTGCCATGTGTTCAGGGTCTGAGTTGGTGTTTGGCTTTTCCCAGGTGCCTTCTTCAGCATCCAAACAAAGAGGGTGTATCCAACCCCACAATTAACAAATGCCATGTTGGGTCATACTTTCTTTACCATTTCTTATCTGAGTATTTTGAAAGTCCTACATGGATTCTGGAACAGGACTGACGTGACCAATAGCAGTTTTCCCAGCAGGACGTGGGACAGACCAGAGTTGAAGCTGACCAAGGGAGTCTGGGTGCTTAGGCAAATACTGAGGTAAGGCAGAGTGGAAGTGGACCTCCCTTTCATTACAAAGGCTGGCAATGTCACATCACATTGCAAAGAACAAAAGAGAAAATGCACCCATTTCTTGGCCAGTATTGGTGACAAAAACAAGACTAAACTAAACTAAGTATGGAAATGAGGGAGTTTCAATGAAGGAATGGCTTTGGGACATCTGGCTGCCTTTGCGGGAACAGTTTCATATAATATTATATATATATATATATAAAATATTAGAAAGTTAGAAAAAGCCCTATAGTAGACTTGGCTGATACTCAGCACTGAAAGGCCACTTGCACCTGTCTCCCAAGTTTCTTTTTTTTTTTTTAAAGAGTTTTTTATTTATTTATTTGACAGACAGATCACAAGTAGTCAGAGAGGCAGACAGAGAGAGAGAGAGGAGGAAGCAGGCTCCCCGCTGAGCAGAGAGCCCGATGGCGGGGCTCGATCCCAGGACCCCGGGATCATGACCTGAGCCGAAGGCAGAGGCTTTAACCCACTGAGCCACCCAGGTGCCCCTCCCAAGTTTCTAACATAAGCTGTCTCCCCATTCAAAAGAAAACTACCTCAGTTTTCAAAATTGTATTGAACAGTCAAATGCTTAAAAAATTATGTGCATTAATTATGAAACTACTTAATAATCTGACTTTGTAAAACAAAAACCACTCACATCAAAATAAAAGTATCATTTTTATTTTTTATTTTATTATTTTTTTTAAAGATTTTACTTATTTATTTGACAAAGATCACAAGTAGTCAGAGAGGCAGGCAGAGAGAGGGGAGGGGGAGTAGCAGGCTCCCTGCTGAGCAGAGAGCCCAATGTGGGGCTGGATCCCAGGATCCTGGGATCATGACCTGAGCCAAGGGCAGAGGCTTTAACCCACTGAGCCACCCAGGCACCCCTAAAAGTATCATTTTTAAATCTGTGAGAACCATCACACAGGCTATTTAACTTTCACATCACTATTTAGCTGTGCTCACATACAGTTTGAAATATGTATTGCTGGCATCTTCCGGTATCAGAAGCTCCGTAACATCCGTGTTTGTACTGTCTCCAGACAAAGCATGACACTGATTCCTGATTCACAGCCTATTCATCTGTTGCATTAATTTCTCTGGAACTAGAAAGAACAACTAGATGTTCTCTTAGTCCAGAGAGGGTAGGTCCTGGATGCTGCTGGACCTGCAACTTGGTCTTTTCAGAGGCTTATGCAACTCCATGAAAACACCTGCCCAGATGGATTTCTAAGAACCTAAGGATAATCTGATGTAGCAGTTCCCAAATTTTTAGTCCTAGGATCCTTTTATATTGTAAAAGCTTAATGAGGATCCCAGAGAACTTTAGTTTAAGCCAGTCATATCTAGTAATAATTACCATCTTAAAAAATTAAAATTTTGACAATTTAAAGTATTTATTAATTCACTAAGAGTATTAATCCATTATATGTTAACAAAATAGCATATACTTTATAAAAACACATTTTCTAAAAACAGAACAAAATTAATGAGATGAATGGCATTATTTTACAATTTAATAAATATCTTTAATGTTTGTTTTAATAGGAAACAGCTGGATTCTCAGATCTGTTTCTACATTCAACTTTTGTGACACCACACATCACATGGCCTCTAAAAAATACCACTGTATGGTTGAAAGACAGTAAGAATGAAAAAAGCAAATAACACCTTACCATTTCTATGAAATCAGTTTGACTTTATGAATGCTCTGAAATGGCCTTGGAGACCCATAGGGTTCCTGGTGACACTTTGAGAGCCACTGGCCTAATGCACAACATTGTATAACTTCAAGAACAATAACATAGGGGCACGTGGATGGCTCAGTGGGTTAAGCCTCTGCCTTCCGTTCGGGGTCATGATCTCCAGGTCCTGAGATCTAGCCCTGCATTGAGCTTTCCGCTCAGCAGGGAGCCTGCTTCCCCATCTCTCTCTGCCTGCCTCTCTGCCTACTTGTGATCTCTCTCTTTGTCAAATAAATAAAATCTTTAAAAAAACCACTAACATAAAAATGTAAAAATGCAATCCACAGTCAGCCCATACATTCCCTGTGAAAATCCCTTTTCTGTTTCATTACATTCAAAATCATTAATGATGACTAACAACGGAAATAAAATCTAAAAGCAAGAGCTTCTGAATGATGAATGAAGTTGAAACAAGTATGTATCCTGTAGATATGATAGCACACTACCAGCATTTTTCTTTTTTATTTTGAAAACAGGCCAAAAAAGAATAAAGATAATGAAGAAGTACTAAATGATTCAACATCCCAAGAAATATTTAATAACTATTTAATAAATACTTACAATGCCAAGTATTGTTCTAAGCAATATTTTCATATTTACTTATCATAACAACCTGATTACCCCCATTTTATAATGAAGGAAACTAAAGCACAAAGCAACTAAGTATTTTGAATAAAATTTTGCAATGGGAGATAGAACCAGCATTGGAACCCAAGTGGTGGCTCTCTGTACTCTGGTTAGCCAATATAACATACTGGCCAGTTTTGTGGGTACCACTGACCCAGTGAGGTTGCCCTCCAGGGATACTTTCTGGGGATTTGTTCCTCAAACAATGGAAACTTCATTGTTTGCTGAAACATCAAACAGCCAGTGTCCCCCTACCTATCTTTCCCCAAGGATAATAAAAATATTTTCAAGTATTTTTCTTGTTTTTGAAGTGATTTTTTCAATGTACTGGATAAGCATCCTTCATGATCTACAGATCAATACAATCTTTAAAAGCAAGAAATATTCTTACCTATTTTGGTCATTTTAGAATTCATTCAATTACTACATAAAATTCTAAAAATAATTATAGTTCTGAATTAAGCTTTTGAAAGCACTGCTTTACAAGTCATGGTATTGTAATAGTTTGGACATATAATTATGTTGCTATCAATAGTAATACTAATACTATACCTATATATTATATTATCATGCCAATATTAATATTGTAATAATAATTTGATCGAGTGCTTTAGAAAGTACTTTGGATGTACTTCAAACAAAACAGTGCTTTGATCATTACAATTATGCTGAATTTACAGATGAATTAACTAGGCTTAGAGAGACTAGGTGAGGTACCCACAAGCTTGTAGGGAAAAAAAATCTGCCCTCAAAAGCAGCTCCTCAGATTGGACTTGAGTTGTTCCAGCACAGTCTCTTTAAGAATCTGCTGTGGGTCCAGGAGTTTGGCCAACTTTCAGAGCCATATTTGGAGAGGGTGTGGCTGCTGACCGAGGCAGAAATTTCAGGACAGAGTTTGATGTGCATCTGTACACACAAAAATGCCCAAGGCCAGTTCTACCTCCCAGAACTCCCAGCTAGCTCTTGGGGAAACCAAAAAGTCTAGGGTCATTTAATCCCAAGATGATTAGGATCTGGGGAAATGAGTTTGTGAACCGAAAATCACACAGTCTTGGTGGCATAATAGAGTTTAGTTACAGTCCTGTTTTCATTTTTTCCCTAAAAATTGTATGACCTAAGTTTACTAATCTATTGATTGATAGAAATGAGCTAATCACCCAACATTCATGTTCTGTAATTTGAATTATTTATGTTGAAGAATGCTTCTTTCAGTTAGAAAAGCCTACTTAAAAGAGTAATTAAGATCACAGAAGTATAAATTAGAACAGTGGCTGCCAGAGGCTGGGGAGGGGGGAGATGAAAATGAGAAAATGTTGGTCAAAGGCACAAACTTCCAATGATATGAGGAATAAGTTTCAAGAATCTAAGGGACAGCATGGTGACTATAGTTAACAATACTGTTTTGTACTGAAATACAAAGTTTCTGTGGAAGCAAATTTTCAAATGTTCTCACCATAATGACGATAGAATGGTAATTATGTGAGGCATATGTTAAAAAACCTTAATGTGGTAACATTTTACAATATATACATATGTTAAATCATCACTTTGTATACCTTAAACTTACACAGTGTTATCTGTCAATTGGATCTCAATGAAGCTATGAAAGAAAAAAAAGATTACAAAATAGGATTTGAAATTAGGGTGAGGTATACCTTGGGTTAGTCTACAGGATTCCCATGTCAATTCCTCTGTTAAACAAACAAACAAACAAAAAACACAACAAAAACCATGTGTGAGGTTTCGCTGCATTTTTTTTTTTTTAAATGTGCCTATAGACTGCTGTTAAACCCACCCTTTGAGCTGCACAGTCCAGGATACCCTCAAATGAGAGCAGGTACAGCAGATACTTAATAGTTCATTAGAAAAACAATGGTACCAGTCAACAGCTGACATTTTATTGAAGTGGCATGCAAAGTGTATTTATATTTCTGTTCTGCTTCATGAATTTTCTTTCTTTAGCATAACAACCCACCTTTTTTTTTTACTATAAGGGATGACTTAAGCTGGAGAACTGAGAAAAAATTAAGAGCTAATATAGAGGCTGTACTGATAATCTGGGAAAATAAAACATCCTCATACCCTATTAAAGTCAGAATTCCCAAAGTACAAGTTTGGGTCTTTCAGAGTAAGGCTTTAATCACCAACCCAGAATTGAGGGCTAATTTGGACACAAATGATTTCTATTGCATAGAAAGGAATTTAGTCTCAGCTTTCCTGGCTAAAGGTTATGCAGAAACCCCTGGGATTTAAAATGGATAAAAGGAAACATGAAAGAAAGGGGGATCACATCTTAGATTTATAGCATGCTTATCAAAAGCCAGCCATTGGGGAAGCCTGGGTGGCTCAGTGGGTTAAACCTCTGCCTTCAGCTCAGGTCATGATCTCAGGGTCCTGGGATCGAGCCCTGCATTAGGCTCTCTGCTCAGCGGGGAGCCTGTCTCCCCCTCTCTCTCTTCCTGCTTCTCTGCCTACTTGTGATCTCTCTCTCTCTGTCAAATAAATAAATAAAATCTTAAAAAAAAAAAAAAAAAGCCAGCCATTGAATCAGGCTGGGCCCACAGGCTGTCACCGCTTCTTGACTCCACTTGCTATGCTCCATCCTTGGTGTATTTCTTGCTAAGGCTAAATGGGGTTAGCTCTCCAAGCAATCGTCTGGACTTGGCTGTTGCAAGGTGTATTTGCCTTATCCATGCTAGGCTCTTGACATGCTTTATTTTATCCAATCATAGGCCAATTTTGTAAACCGTTTCAATTCCCCATCTGGTAAACGAGGGCAGAACAGGCTTTCTAAGTTCAAGGAGCTTGTCCAAGTTCACATGGCTGTGAGGTTCAGCGATGAGACTGAAACTGTGGTCTATTTACCATTAAGTTGCCATTGAAGTTGTATTGCAACATAGAAGACCACTTCCATGATTTGTGAGGCATTCAGTGTAGACTGAAAATGTGGGGTTCTTGTTCCAAAATTATGAAGAATGGCAGAACAGTAACAGTCAAACAATAAACCTAGTGTGAGGCCCTTTGAGCACATGGCCCCATGCAAAGTATAGTAGCTCCCCTGTGAACCCCAAATAACCCCACTTAGGAGTCTTATGTTATGGGGAGATTCATTTTTTACTTCTTACAGAACATAAATATGTTTATGGGAATCATAAGCATAATGTCCAAACTCATATTGGAAGACACTGGCTTATAAGAAATTGTAAGAATTATAAAGCCAAATCCAGTTGACCCTTGAACCCTTAAATTTTCAATGGTGTGCCCTCATGGAGTGAATTATTGATGGCGCTAGTAGGGAAAACTCAGTTGGGATATGGATTGTTACTAAATCAGTATTATTCTTAATAGAGAACTAATAATATTGTTATATAATAATAATATTATTATTTCTATATATTATTATATAATAATATTTCTTAATAGAGAAATAAAATCCTAAAGCATAATATTTTTATATCACCTTACTATTGATTGTTTTGTAAAAGCAAAAAGTACAGGTATTTTAGGCACTGACTTTGAATGATCAATGATGTGCTTTCTCTTGTAACCTATTTTAGCTACTTATCCTCTCCTCCCTTTCCAGCATTTGTAGAACACATGCTTTTTAAACATAAATTCATATCAAACCCATTGAAACATTTCTTTTCCCAAAGTGCTTAAGTTCAGAATTTGATATGCAGTTCATATTTCAATTCCTTATCTGTCATTTGATTTGCTGAATTCTCAGTCTGCTGGTCTCGATTTAAGGGCTCTTATCTGTCCTAGGGGAAAAAATGACTTGCCAAGTAAAAAATATGTTCAAATATTTGAATTCCAACGCCAAAATAAACTTCTGCTTTGATGTTAATTTGAAAGAAGGAGCTTCTTTCTCCCATTGGATTAAATAAATTATTAAATATAAAAGCATTTTAAGCTTAATGCTATATAAATATGAGCTATTTTGTCATAAATATTAAGATAGGAAAGAAGAAACATATATACATATATGAATGTGTGCATATATGTGTATAAAACACACATAAATGTAGATTTTTCTCTTCTGCATACTTCTCCAGTACAGGTACAAGTATATACATATCACAATTACCTTTAAAAACAGCACTATCCCTGACGAAATTGTTAGAAGTCTGGTCAAATATTTCCCCCAGAAGATCTGATTTTTAAAATAAGCAGATGTCCAAGGGTTATCTAACTGGGAAGAAGGGATCCACAAAGTTAGCGGAAAGAGAGATTGCAGCCAATATCCATGGGCTTACATCTCCCACAGCCTTGTGAAAACATGAAGTTATACGTGGTATACTCTGTTACCTCCTGCAGGTACTATGTTGTGAGCTATGTGTCTTTACCTCCCACTTGATTTCCCCATTTTTCTTCTGATATGGAATTTGAATTATCCAGCTCTTCTATTCGTGACCTTAAGTACTTTCACATACTCAAAGCTACCCTGCTCAGAGCAGTCCAAGGAACTAAGATGAGCCCCCCCCCAAAAAAAGAAAATAAATTGCCAAGAAATGTTAATGTTCAGGTAAATGCACCCAAATTAATGCCTGTATATTGAATTCCCAGGAATGAGGAAATGGCAAAAAGACCCTTAAGCATGGGCATCTGGTGTGCTTTTTAATTTGAAACTATAAATACATAAAGCAGCAAATAAAAAGTGAACTTATGTGCTGGAATAACTGGGTATCCATATGCAAAAATAAAAAGTTAATCTAGATACTGACCTTATACCTTTCATAAAAATTAGGTCAAAAAAGATAACAAACCTAATATAAAGCACAAGTCTATAAAACATCTAAATGAAAACACAGGAGAAAGTCTTACTGACCTTGAGTTTGATGATGAGTTTGTTTTAAATATTTTATTTATTTATTACAGAGAGAGGAGGAGAGAGATAGCTCACACAGAGAGAGAGGGAGAAGCAGACTCCCCAGTGATAAGAGCCAATGGATGTGGAGCTTGATCCCAGAACCCTGAGATTATGACCTGTCCCAAAGGTAGACCCTTAACCAACTGAACCACCCTGGTGCCCCAACAGTGTATTTATATAATGCATGAAAAGGACAATCTCTGAAAGAAAAGAAATATTGGTGGGATTTATCAATTCAATTTAATTTAATTAAAATGCAAAACTCCTACTCCGTGAAAGATAGTTAAGAGAAAAGAAAGGTAAGCCACAGATTGGTAGAAACTTTTTACAAAATATGAGTCTACCTGAAAAGGGACCTGAATCCAGGATGTACAAAGAATTCTTAAAACTGAACAATAAGAAAACAAATGACCCAATTATAAAGTTGGCAAAAGATCTAAACAGACCAAAGGAGAAAGGCAGATGGCAAATAAACATATGAGAAACATCATATGTTATTAGAGAATTACAACCTAAAACTATGATGGTAACCATCGCATACCTGTAAGAAGGGCTAACACCTAAAACACTGACAACATCAAATGCTGAAATGGATATGGAGCAAGAGGAACTCTCTTTGAAAGATGTCACTTTGAAAGATGGTTTGACAATTTCTTACAAAACTAAACATACTCTTCCCATGTGATCTAGCAATCATACTCTTAGACATTAACCCAAATGAATTGAAAATTTATGTCCACACAAAGCATTGCACATGAATGTTTGTTACAGCTTTTATAACTGTCACAACTTGGAAGTAACTAAGATGTTCTTCAGTAGGTGAATTAAAAATAATAACAATAAAAACTGTTTACATCTTTACAACTGAATATTATTTAGTAATAAAAACAAATGAGCTATCACACCATAAAAAGGCATGGAGGAATTTTAAATCCATATCATAAAGTGAAAGATAAAAGCCCAGAAATGCTACATGCTATATAACCCAAACTATATGATATTCTAGGAAAGACAAAACTATAATGAGCAAAAACACCCCCAAAAACAAAGAACAAAACCCCCACTTTGGTGGTTGGTAGGGGCTGCGGGAAGGAAGGAGGGATGAATAGATAGAATACAAAATATTTTTAGGGCAGTGAAACTACTCTGAAATAATTTTGTATGATACTAATAATGGTAGACACATACCTTTGTGTATTTATCAAAACTCTGAGAATGTACAATATAAAGAGGGTATCCTAATATAAACTATGGAATTGCACATGAATGTTTGTTACAGTTTTCATAACTGTCAAAACTCAGAAGTAGTCAAGACGTCCTTCAATAAGTGAATGACAAATAATAGCAACAAACAACTGGTCTGAAATAATTTTCTATGATTCTAATAATGGTAGACACATGGTTTTGTGCATTTATCAAAGTCCACAGAATGTACAATACAAAGAGGGTACCCTAATGTAAATTATGGACTTGAGTTAATAACACTATTGCAATATTGGTTCATCAATAGTAACAAATGCTAATAATAGGGAAAACCCTATCTGGCTGGAGAGATTATATAAAAACTCTGGACTTTCTGCTCAATTTGTCTGTAAGCCTAAAACTATTCTAAAAAATAAACCCTTAATTTTTTAAAAGTAAATATATATCTTCAGTGTGCTTAAAAATATGAAAAAAAATTTAAAAATGAAAAAAATATGATACTTATATTCTCTCACTTAGTTTCATTTTCAGAGATAGCCTGACCAAGTATTTTGACTATTAATATGATCTAAAGACAAGATTTTTTTTTTTAATCAAATGGTTCTTTCTTTTTCTAACCACATCCACAAATGCAGAATGAGCAGATGCAGGGATTCATAAAGATGTTTAAGTTATTAAAATAGGTTTGAAATTAGCAAGGCATCACCTGAGACTGCCTGTGTAGTGGTCAAAAAATCCTAAAAATATGGTCTTATGGTTTAGAACTAACTGGAGATCAGGGAAGAAAGTTCACCTAACAGATGCCTTCTGTTCCTAAAGTAAATTCCCAAGTATTTCTTAGATGGATAAAGTAAGATTATGGGAGAAATCATTGTCAAAACACGGGAAGGAGCAAGAATTTAATGTTTAAGTATCAGGCACCACACTAATATTATCCACATTTCATAAAGCACATACACAGACACTCGCACACATTTATAAGTATGCGTGCAAACATACATACACGCCTCTGCCCACCACACACACACACACACACACACACAAGCATGGGCATGCTCATGCATATAGACACACAAATGCAAATGTGAAAGCCTGGCGGGTTCACTCAGCCCTTATTTTAGAAAATAAAATCTGTACCCCCAAATTAAAAAGGAAGCGTTAAAGGAGGTGGTGGGGTAATGAAACAAGATTGTCAGTTACAGAATCTCCAGGATTTAACTGAATTACTTTTGGCCAAATTAAATTCAACCTTATTACCATATGCATTCTACCTCTATTCAAGGTAAGTGCCTTTATTCATGGTGTGTTAATTTAAACTGGATGTTTTTCAATCCAAAAGGACAAAAAAAGAAAAGTCTTGTTGTATACAGTTTCCTTAATTTACAGATTAGTAATTACTCTTCTATTGGCATTGGCTGTTTTTTTTTAAAGATGATTTTAATTAGAAATTCTAATTAACTGCACACCACAATCACCCTTTTTGCCTCTTCATGAAATTGCTCCTCATAAAACAGAGTGAATGGAAACCAAGTTATAATCAAAGTAAAACTGCAGATTAGGAAATAAGCATTTCAAATCTTGAAGCATCTACGAGAATTCAGGAGCTCTTTAAATCAGCATGATCTTTGATATATCCATGAGGTCACTGAAGTCACATTTAAAGAATGATTTCATTATTTCAGTCACTGAATTAAATAGAATAAGTTAATTTGAACAAAGATTGATTCACTTTTTTGTTGACCTTAGAAAATGTTCTCAGATTTCCCAGGTCTTGGGTTCCATTAGCAAACAGAGAATGCTAATTGTACCTACCTCATAGGGATCTTACAAGTTAAATGAACTGATGGACACAATTGAGCACACTACTGTTGCATTTAGCACAAAAGTATGCTAGTTGACAGTGGTTGGGTCAGGCTTTAAAATTATGCAGACTGGCTCTGTATTCTGGTTCCATCTGATGCTGGGCTATTTAAATTCTCAGGACTTTTTGCTTACCTGCAAAATGAATATTATCTATTTTATGTTATTATCGTAAAGATTAAAATTAATGGTATGAGTAAATTTCTAGCTGCATCAAGCTGGGTTGGCAAACTATGGACTGTGGAGGCAATTCCAGCTTATTGTTTGTCTTTTAAATAAAGTTTTATTGTAACAGAGGAGCACCCATTTGTTTACTTGTGCCAAGTAGTCACAACAGTGACCATATGGCCTGCAAAACTTAACGTATTTACAATCTTGCCTTTTACAGAAAACATTCTCCGACACCTGGACTAAAACAGCAATTATTCTACTCAAAGAAAACATTCTCCAAAGAGTGTACACTAACATTTATCATTTATTTATTTATGAATCAGTAATCAAATCACTATCCAGTTTGCATTTTTCTCATTTGTTTTTTATACCTGAATTAATGAATTAAATCTTTGATGCAGAATCACTGGATTACTGCAGCCCTGATCACCTTTACTGTAATGACTAGTTGGTCTGTGGGTGTGTTAATGTCTTAATGGCCTTTGTCTGTGTTTTGGTGTGAGCACTGGTTCTACCTCTTTATGAGATTACGTGTAGAATTTATTATGGTTGCCATAGCAATAGAGATGTTCACTGGACTTTGCTGTGATCAATTTACTGTGACTTTTTAAAAAGCTTGGCAAAGATTGTTTGTAATAAAACTAATTAACAAAACAATGAAAGAAAAGGTCTAAATAAGAAATATTGGAGAAAAATGGTAAAGAAACAACAAGAACAACAAAATTTAGGTCAAAACTAGCCAATTCGATGATTATCTAAATATGGGGGCACTTTCAATATAATCAAGCTTCTCTTCTCAGACAAGCAATATGGAAGTATTAATACAAAATTCAACTTCATTTTGTTTCCACTGAATTTGTCTAAATTCTTCTGATGGATATATTTTTGTGACTTGTAGATTAACTTGTAATTTGCAATGACTTCTTGGAGATATGCTCTTACTCCTATTATTATATACATTTTTAATAGAAATTCAGTTTAATTCAACTCAATTTAACTAAAACACATATTGAGGACTTCCACTGAGCCAGGTACTAGGCTCTAGGACACCTGCCCTTAGGTAACTTAACGCAGTTAGAACAAAAATCAGACTCACTATTTGAAACAATGGATGCTATTAAATTCTAGAGCCAGAGAAATAAGGCAGCTGATCCTGGTATATGAAGAATTATGTATTGCCTTTCAAGCCAGACGGTGATTCAGAGAAGAATTCACTAAGAATGTAGCATTTAATCAGGCTCTGGGATGACTACAACCCCTAAAGTGGAAATGGGGGGAATAAATAAGATACTGTTGGAAAACCATTAAACAAAGCAGAGAGTCAGGAAACCTGAGAGACTCAGACATGAAGATGAAGAGGCCAGAATGCATTAAGAGACAGTTATCATTGGAAGGAAGGGGATAATGAGTGAATCCATGGTCAATGGACTAACTGATGTGTTAATTAACAAACCTATCGTGTTCTGAGGTACTGGTGATGTAACAGTTTATAAGAGAAATTTGAAACTTTTTTAGAGGCTTAAGATTTACATCGATTATAATAAAGAAATGAGAAACTCAAGTGGTAGACTTAACAAAAATGGTCATCTATCACATCAAGTTCTTCAAAATAACATGGGAAAACTGTGACTCTGTTCTTGAGAGATTAATTTATAAGATTTTTCTTTTTCTATATTTCCCCAACAACGGCCCCTCAATATTTCAAAGTGACAGCCTGCTCTGTATTCCTTTCCTCAGGGACTTTCACCAGGCAGAAATTGAAAACACTGAATCCAATAGTTCTGCTCACCTTTGGAAAAGCCCAAACACACTATAAAGATTATATTAGGTGTCCAAGAGGGCGAGGTAGCAGGAATAATTGTTTGAGACACCCAAGAGGGAAAAGGCAAGCACTTGGCAGGAAGGAGGAAGAAAGAAATATGTACAGAGATGCCCAGTAAGGAGGATAGTCTTCAGTCTTCAGGTAGGGAGAAATATCTGAATGAGAAATACAAATACATTGGCTACACATTCATGGGGAAAAGATAAGAGCTCCTAAAACTGAATGCCTAGGAACTAAGACATATAAAATGTAGAAAGAGAACAGTGAAAGAGAAGACAGTAAAGAAAAGCCCTTTAAAATGAAGATAAAACACCAGAGACGAAAGTGCATAGAAGCCGAATCATAACTTCTCTCCCACTCATTGTCCTTGAGACTGACAGTACCAGTTCAAAATAATAATGATAGTAATAATTTCCCTAAAGAGTACAGTATAGTTGTGCACCTAACTTAACAATCATGTGGCTCTCTTCATGCCAGGGTAGTGGAAAACAGCTCTTAGGACAATTTTCAATTTTCACTTTGGTAAAGAGAACATAAAGGTCCAGAAATTCATTCATTTATTCCACATTTATTGAATATCTCTATGGTTGAGGAATTGTCTTAGGCTCTTGGTATCAATGGAACTTAACATCTATCTAATGGGGAAGGAAAAATGCATCATCCAAAGTCATGTACCTCCAAAAAGAGGGAACATTAAAGAAGACCCAGTTCTTCTGACTTTCAATTCTCTGCTCATTCAATTAACCTATGTTGTCCTTTTGATTTTGGCCCCATAGAGCATGTTAATATGAAGTTTTATGGTCCAGACCCATAAAGGAACTGTCAAAAGAACAATGTCATCACAATTCTTCTACATCAGAAATCTGATCACATCACTCCTGCTGAAAATTCTCCAATAGCTCTCTGCTGCCTTCAGAATAACATCTAACATACACCACTTCATAAACTGGCACCTCACCATGTGTACACTCTTCACACTTATTGTTTGCCCTTCTCTTTTATATCTCTAATGCTTCCAAAAATCAATTTGAGACTATTCTCCCAAGCCCTCCAAGCCTGCCACAGCTTTGGATTTTTACACACATGTTGCCTTCTGATGGCAATGTCTACTCTTCCGCTTCTAACAACTTTACTCATGCATAAGCAACTATCAATTTCCAAGACAAGTGCTGTTTTCTCAGGGAAGCCTTCTTTGATTCATCTTCCACTTGCTCCAGCCCTTTCTCCCAGGAAGGCTTGGATACTCCAATTCTCAACACTGCTCCCTTTGTGTCTGGCACCAGCTCCCCTGTGAGATAATCATGATGTACCACAGGTTTGTGTTGTGTGTCTATCTTCACTCTGGTCTTTGAGCTCCATAAAATAAGGGTGTTTATCTGTGGATAACCTCTACATCCCCTATGCTCTACACAATGCACAGCAAATGGTGAGTGACAAAAAGTGTGTTGCATATACAACTGAATCTGGAAATGAATATATGAAATAATATTAAAGAATCTACTTACGACATGGAAAGATGTAAACTGAGAAAGAGCTCCAAATGAAATCTCAAAGTATTTCAAATAGTATTTTACAAGTAAATTGTGGTGGAAAATTTTTAGCACAGGTGCCAAAAGACATCTCCTCTGGGGATGTGAGATGACGAAAAAGTTTCAGGAAAATTATTTAGCTTGATTAACAAACCTATCTTAAGTAGACTTCCAAAAATTAAAACCAGCAGCTTCTCAAAATTGAACCAAGACTTCATTTAGAATGAGGGAAAACTTGGTCCTTCCTCTGAGAGGCCAGCTTAAAGAACATGTTATCTTTGCCCCTGAGATCAACCTCAAGTTTCTAACAAAGAGGATGCAGTAGATTTAGATAGCATATAGGAGTCTACACTCAAGATTTGGCAATGCACACCAAGATCAGAGAAAAAGACAATCTCATGTTAGATAGTCTCCCATGTCCTTCCATTGCCAACGTCTGTGTCCGTCTTCTAGCTTTCCTGTTACAATCCTATGCCATATTCCTTAATGCACTCGTGAATGGCAGCTGTTTATCTGATGAGATACTCATTTCTCACCTCCCACCCTGTTTGGGCAAGCTGAACCTTGGCATCAAGTTGAATGCCAGATAAGCAGAATTCTTATTTGTGCAATTAAAAGCAACTGGAGTGGAGATAACAGCATCCCATGGTTAGCTGAATAATTCATGACAAAGTGTTCTCTCCTTATTCATAGCTCCTCACACCTTGACTTGTGAAGCAGCTAGCACTCCCAGTAAAAGTGTTGGTTTCAGCTCAGACACTTCTTAAGTGACTCCTCTGATCAGGTATTTACATTTTCCCCACAACTTTGACAAGGATTTCTAGAAAAATAACAAGCACAGAAGAATGAGAAAAAGAAGAAAAAGTAGAAGCAGCAGCAGCAGCCGCTGCCACCTCAGGACCCGTGGAGACACCAGATTCTGTTTTTCTTTTAAATGACTGCTTTCAATTCAAAGCACAGGAAAAATCTTCCAGTGTTCAAATTGTTCATTTCTGGCTGCTTATCACTTGGTCACTTGTTCTTCAAATAGTGACCACAATTTTAAAATACTCTACTTTGTTCAAAGGTCAAGAGTGGTGGAAGAAAGAAAGAATGCTGGATTCAAAGGAGGTGTAGCTATTACACTATGACTGCAGATAGCAAGCAAGCAAGCAAACAAACACACACACACCCACACACAACAACAGAAGACAAGTGAGGCTATTTATTGTTTCACAGTCTGTAATTGAGTTCACTTTAACTATCTCCAAAACAAACCTCAACCTTGAAGAATAATATAATCCTTTCACAAAATCCTGCTGCCTTCAGCTTTAGGTGCATAATCTTAAAATACCAAGACCTTCCTCCCAGCAGAATTAGCAACTTAATAAGGATGGATTCAGTATGTGAGAACACAGGAAGAAGTAAAAAAAAAAAAAAAATCTGAGGGCAACAGTTCAAATAAAATTGGAGAATTTGTACGATATTAAAAATATGTATAAGTACAAAACCCACTTCTATAAAAGGAGGAGGAATTTTTAAAATCTTTAGCTTTAGAATTTTTTATAAAAACATAGGAATTAAAAGTTTAATATCAGTATTTATTTCTGCAAAAAAAAAAACCCATGACAATAATATATATACTTAGTAAAAATATTTAAACAATGTAGGGGCACCTGGCTGGCTCAGTAAGTAGAGAATGGGGCTCTTGATCTTGGGGTCATGAGTTTGAGCCACACAGGGGGTATAGAGATTACTTTAAAATTTTTTTAAAACTTTAAACTGTGTAAAGATAGTTACAAAATGAAAAGAAATAGTTCCCCCCCTTTATTTTCCACCCCTACTCCTGCTCTCCAAAGGTAATCATTGTCTATACATTTTTATAATGTATATCCTTTGAGAAAAACTGTTTCACCTATGTTTTTGCACAAGTATGTATTTATTTTTTTATTTACACAAAGTAATCACTAGTTATTTACCATGCGCTTTTCCTGTATTCATGTTTTTAAGTGATTTCTACATAAACACATACTTCCATATTTCAGTCACTTCAATTTTTTGATCTTTATATTGTTCCTTGACTGAATCTATGACTTATCTAGTCACATCCTTAAAAATGCCTATTTAGCATGTTACTTTTTTTTTTTTTTAAGATTCATTTATTTGTTAGAGAGAAGGAGAGAAGGCACATGCGAGTGGGGAGAGGAACAGAGGGAAGAAGAGAAACTCAAGCAGACACTGCCCTGAGTATGGAGCCCAACATGGGGCTCAGTCTCACCACCCTGAGATCATGATCTGAAGCTGAAACCAAGAGTCAGATGCTTAACTGACTGAGCCACCCAGGTGCCCCTAGCATGTTGCATTTTTTCTTTGATAGCTCAAAGAATGGTAAAGCAGAAATTCCTGCAGAATTATCTTGATGTGCTTTTTTATTAATTATTTTTATTAACATATAATGTATTATTTGCCCCAGGGGTACAGGTCTGTGAATCGTCAGACTTACACACTTCACAGCACTCACCATTTTTGATGTGCTTCTGAAAAGATATCTGTTGGTTATATTCATAACAGTAGAGTGGCTGGTACAAAAGGCATATGCACATTTACATTTTGACAGACATTTTTAATGCATTCCTCAAAATTCTATATTAATTTGGAGTCTGAATCATAATGTATATAATAAATATTTTTCAACAACCTAGACAGAACTTCTGTTTCCAACCTGAACAGATGAGAAATCTCATGAGGCTTTGAACTGTATTTCTTTTACTGTCAGTGAGATAAAATATTTTATTCTCTAAGGTTATTTCTTATTTGTATTGCTTTTTTGTTCAGCCCGTTGCCTAGTTTCTATTGGTCTGTTTGTATACTCTTTACTGATTAGTCTAAATTTTTTATAAGTTAGGGGTATTATTCCTTATATCAAATGTTTTTCAGTTAAACAATGGAGTTTAGGGAAGGATTTACTTAATAGAATTTAAAAGCTGGAAGCCAAAAAGAAAAGATTACGAGATCTGAGTAAATATATATACATTTATATGGCAACATATAATAAACTAAGTCAAAGACCAAAAGCAAACCACAGATTAAAGAAAATCCAACACAATACACACACATGCATGTATATATAAAGTGTTTATCAATAAGACAATAAAGCTCTTTTGAAGAATTTACTATATGCAAAGCAAGATGTTATAAAATTTCCAAAAACTAATCATATTTAACCTCGATATTACTGATTATTATTATTTACTTTTCTTTCCTGACAGCCAAAATGATAAAGAATTGATTAGCAATTACTATTTTTTAAGTTTTATTATTTATAGAGAGTTTCTTTTCAATATTGTTCTTGGCTACAGTCTATGACTGAGCTAAATCCCATAGTTCTCTGAATAATAGCTTGAAAACCATCAAGCTGGAAGGGTATGATCCTACTAGATCTTATATAAAGGTTAGAATAGCCAAAAGTAGAATCAGAATATAGGAAATTAGGAATCCTAGCTGCATCCAAAATGAATATATGAACCTAGTATTAGTGGACATGGATAGCAATTTGCTGAGCCAGACCAAATACCAGGTAAGAGGGAAGAAGTTTCTATATATGCTTTCTGTTAAAAATGCTATTAATGGAGGGACACCTGGGTGGCTCAGTTGTTAGGCATCTGCCTTTGACTCAGGTCACAGTCCCAGGGTCCTGGGATGGAGCCCCACATTGGGCTCCCTGCTCCACGGGAAGCCTGCTTCTCCCTCTCCCACTCCCCCTGCTTGTGTTCCCTCTCTCACTGTGTCTCTCACTGTCAAATAAATAAATAAAATCTTTCAAAAAATGCTATTAATGGAAACATCTATAGCAAGGTTTGCATTAGTCCAGTGAGTTTTGATATTGTAGGTTAGAATAAAAGAGTAAGAATGAACTCATAGCAAGAGTATTGAGTGAAAGGGCAAAAATGACAGAGGAAACGGTAGTGGTGGCTAAAGGTAGGCCTTGAAAAACCCCAAAATCTAATGACCAGATAAAGAAGAGGTAGGCAGAAAACCAAAAGTATAAAAATATCATGAGACCCAACGGACAAAAGATGTTTTGTGAAAAGAATGGTAAACAGTTATAAATACTGCTGAAGAATGGATCAACTGAAAACTTAAAATTAGAGTTCAGTTTTGTTTGTCATAATGAGGACAACTTATACAAAATGCTTTCACATACTGCGACCTCACATCTGACTTACTTCTCACAGCAATATTGTAAGAAAGACAAGACAAAGCAGTTATAATTATCTCCATTTTGGAGACGAGGAAGCTGAAGTTCCAAGCAGTGAAATAATTTGCTCAAGGTAATATTACTACTTAGTACTAGGCTGCAACTAAAACCTAGAATTTCTTATCCCCAGTCCAATGCTCACTTTGATATATGAGGCTGCCCCCTCCATGAATTCAACACTATTGGACCCTTGTAAGTAAGCTACTCATAAGACAGGCTATACAGATGAATCAGGCATGGACCCTGTTTTCAAAGACTTCTCAAGGTAGAATGGGACATAATCATTTACAGAAATAACTGTACTACAATGTTGAAATTAACAGTACCATAAAAGTAAATGGAATATTGCTATGGAAGTTCACAGTGGGAATGGAAATTTAGAACATTTGAACTTGGTGGGTAGAAATGTGGGAAGGTGTCATGGGCATGTAAAGGCATTTAAGTTGGAATAACAGTAGAGACAAGGATATAGAAGCAAGCAATGGACTGAAAGGAAAGATAAATAACTCAGCTTGGAAAGGCCAGAGATAAAGTGAAGTAGTAGAAGATATAAAGAAAAATATAGGTTTTACCTCACAGAAAGAGTTAATAATAGTAAGGAGTTTGAGTGCTACAGGGAAAGTAAAACAGATCTAATAAAATAATTTGAAGAGAGAAATGCAATGATCAGAGTATGTTTTAATAATAATTAGGGCATTTAACAATGTGCTAGACAATGTATATGTAGATGTTGGCATAGCTCACTAACATGAGCTCATTTCTTCTGAGCACACAGAAAGATTATGTTTCTCTACCCTCTTGAAGATGGGTATGGTCACATAACTTGCTTTTGCCAGTAAGAAATAATGCAAAAATAATAGGTGTCACCTCCAGTGATAAGTGTTTTATTGTTTTTTTAAAAGATTTCATTTATTTATTTGAGACAGAGAGAGAGCACACACGTGCACAAATTAGGGGGTGGTGGGGCGAGGCAGAAGAAGCAGCAGACTCCCCACTGAACGGGGCTTGATCCCAGGACCCTGGGATCATGACCTGAGCAAAAGGCAGATGCTTAACTGACTGAGCCACCCAGGTGCCCTAGGATAAGTGTTTTGGAGCTGATAGACAAATCTCTAGGCTCCCTTCCCCAGCCAACCCCATCAGTCTAAGAAAGAAGTGTCAACTCAAATTTGTTTGCAGACTTTGTATAGGTGAGAAATAAACTTCTATTCTGTTAACACCTGCAGATTTGGGTTTACTGTTATTGCAGCATTACCTAACCTAGGCTGATTGTACACAGTATTCAGCACTTTCAATGAATTAAGTAAAGTTGCTATTCAATTGGTAGGTAACTTGTATTAATTTTAAAATACTGAATTGTTTCTGTACTCTTGGTAAATAGTGATTGTCCAACCCTAATGTAATCTCCGTGTCTTTGTCTCTTTAGTCCAGTCCCATACATGCTGCCACAACCTCCCATGACCCAGAAATTTAGGGTTATTAACTGGTACAATGGTTGCTCTATGGCCCACATCTGTTGTAATTCATCTTTGCCATGATATACCAATTGTAAAATACATTATCACCTGCTTTTAAACCTATGAGGTCTTATTATCTCCCATTTAACAGAAACCAGGGGTGAAGGTGAAGAAAATTGTGCAAGGTTGTACATTGTCTCACTCCAGAACTTCTGTGCTAACTACAGTGATCTATTTGTCTCCAGCTTTAAGAGGATGATTTTGGTACTGTCTAAGAAGAGGTGCTAGAGGAAGGAGGAATATATATGAGTTTATGAATTGGTTTGAAGGTGAAATACGAGTGCCTTCATTAAGGGGGAAAAAAGCATTTTGGATGGTAAATAAATAAATCAATAAACAAACAAAAAACTATCACTTGTAAAGAGACTTTTAGAAGTAGTAACAGCAGAATTTTAGGATGATTTGGTGAAGGGGAAAGGAGGTGGCGTATGGTCCCAGAGATGGCAAGGAGGAGCGTGGAATCACTCCTAGAGGGAGAGGTATGCATAGATGATTGATTTGCATGTTATTTGCCTCAACATATTATTTCCCTAGCTGAACTATTAGAGCTGGCTTTGAGCAAGCAAAACAAATGTCAAGTGTAACTACCTGTCTACACAGAGAAGAATTACAAGAGAAGCATATTGCTACTCATACAGATCTGGGAATGCCTGTCTGTGTGATATAGCACATGTTTTATACCTACCAAGCCACTAAAGTTTAACTGTGTTTAGTGCATATTTCTCCAGTTTAAGCACCTTAGTTCAGGCATTGGGTAGGTAAATTTCGTACACTATGATTATTATCAATGAAATTTCAGACACCAGATTTATGTTTGTCCTTTAGTCTGACCATTACACTGATCCTTGAGCAGTTAAGAGAAGGCTATGAGTTTCCTATATTATAGGAAGACTTCATTATAGGTAAGATGAGGTCATAAAAAAAATACTAGGAAACAGGAATTGACTGGAAAGGATGCCTCATTTCCAGTATGAGGTCATAAGAACTGGTGGGTCTCCTCCCAACTCCTTCTGTTCTCAAAGTTCAGAGGCGTCAGAGATGAAAACAACGTAGATCTTTTTGGAAGTGCTTGTAGGATAGGTATTTGATGTGAAAAGTTGCCAAACCTACAGCAACTCTATGTGGACAAGAAGTAAACTGCCCTACTATTCGGCCACTAACGTAGTAGAATTTATTTGTTAGCACCGCAGAGCAAAACACCAATGCGAGGGGCGCCTGCGTGGCTCAGTGGGTTAAAGCATCTGCCTTCGGCTCGGGTCATGATCCCAGGATCCTGGGATGGAGGCCTACGTCGGGCTCTCTGCTCAGCAGGGAGACTGCTTCCTCCTCTCTCTCTGCCTGCCTCTCCGCCTACTTGTGATCTCTGTCTGTCAAATAAATAAATAAAATTTTTGAAAAAAAAACACACCAATATGAGTGATTACCTCATCTCTACCTAAAAAACTTCCCACCACAAAGCCTATTATGTTTTCAGATGGCTATCTTTTTCTCTTTAGAAAGTTCTTCATATTATTGATTTAATATCTACTAACAGATAAGTTAATGCATCAGTCTTAGTTCTTTGGTGCAACCAAAATACCACAATTATAATAAAGATAAACAACTACAACATTCACGACTATTTCCTATGTTGTCTCTGCTTTTAAATCTAAGTTATGGATAGAGAGGAGAAGGGAATTGGGGGAAATTGGAGGGGAGATGAACCATGAGAGACTGTGGACTCTGAAACACAATATGAGGGTTTTGAGAGGGGCAGGGAGTGGGAGGTTAGATGAGCCTGGTGGTGGGTATTATGGAGGACATGTGTTGCATGGAGCACTGGGTGTGGTGCATAAGCAATGAATTCTGGAACACTGAAAAGAAATTAAAAAAATTTTTTTTAAAACATAAAAAAATCTGGGGGGAGGAGTCAAGATGGCAGAGAAGTAGCAGGCTGAGACTACATCGGGTAGCAAGAGATCAGCTAGATAACTTATCAAACCATTGCGAACATCTACAAATCCAACAGGAGATCAAAGAGAGGAAGGACAGCAATTCTGGAAACAGAAAATCGACCACTTTCTGAAAGGTAGGACTGGCGGAGAAGTGAATCGAAATCAACGGGAGGATAGACCGCGGGGGAGGGGCCGGCTCCCGGCAAGCAGCGGAGCAACGGAGCACTAAATCGGGACTTTTAAAAGTCTGCTCCACGGAGGGACATCACTCCAGAGGCTAAACCGGGGTGAAGCCCACGCAGGGTCAGTGTGGCCCCAGGTCCCGCAGGGTCACAGAAGGATCGGGGGTGTCTGAGTGTTGCAGAGCTCGCAGGTATCGGAGCGGGGAAGCCGGCTACAGAGACAGAGCCGAGGAGTGAGCTCTCAGCTCGGGTTACCTTGAACCGGTCACAGGCTGGGTGAGTTTGGAGCGCAGCCAGAGGCAAGGGACACGGGAGTCATTGGGGCTTTTCTCTGAGGGCGCACCGAGGACTGGGGCCCAGAACTCTCAGCTCCTCTGGGCCGGAGATTGGGAGGTCACCATTTTCATTCCCGTCCTCTGGAACTCTACGGAAAGCGTTCAGGGGACAAAAGCTCCCGAAAGCAAAACCGAGCGGATTACTTAGCCCAGCCCCTGGTAAGGGCGGTGCAGCTCTGCCTCGGGCAAAGACACTTGAGAATCACTACAACAGGCCCCTCCCCCAGAAGATCAACAAGAAATCCACCCAAGACCAAGTTCACTTAACAAGGAGAGCAGCGGAACTCCAGAGGAGGAGAAAGCAAAGTGCGGAATTCATGGCTTTCTCCCCATGATTCTTTAGTCTTGCAGTTAATTTAATTTTTTCTTTAATTTTATTTTTATCTTTTTCTCTTTTTCTGCTAAATTTTTTTAACTCTTACCCTTTTCAGTTTTTTAACATTTTTTAACTAGTTTATCTTAATAATACCTTTCCAAAAAAATAATAATCTTTTTTGAACCTTCATTATTATAGTCATATTTTATCCTTCATAGTATTTAACTTTATTTTTTGTATTCACATAAGGGTTTTTTCTTCTAAAAAAATTGGGGTACAACTTCCTCTAGTGGATCAAAATATACCCTAAATCTAGCTCCAGGCTTGTTCTAGTCTCCAGCCTGAGCAAATACTCTCCACATTCTTTTTCTTTA
>PISX010018359.1:0-40898 GCA_004024625.1 Mellivora capensis
ATTTGTCAGAGAGAGAGGGAGAGAGAGAGAGTGAGCACAGGCAGACAGAGTGGCAGGCAGAGGCAGAGGGGGAAGCAGGCTCCCTGCCGAGCAAGGAGCCCGATGTGGGACTCGATCCCAGGACGCTGGGATCATGACCTGAGCCAAAGGCAGCTGCTTAACCAACTGAGCCACCCAGGCGTCCCTAAAATAGTTTTTTAAAATAAAATTTACATATATTGTAATGCACAAAACTGCTTAATTTTGACACATGTTTATATCAGTGTAACAACACTCCTTACTCATGATATTGAACATTGCTCTCACCCCAGAAAGGTCCCTAGCAACCCTTTCCAGTTAATCCCAGTGCTCCTTACTCATGTTCCCCAGCCATCTGCTGTTGTCATTTTTTTTTTTCTTTTAAACTGTAGATTACTTTTGCCTGGATCTTGAATTTCATGTATATGGCATCATACAGTATATGCTCTTTGTGCTTGGCTTCTTTGTGCCTGCAAGAATCACTGTTTGTCTTGCAGAGTAGTACTCTGTTGTATGAATATACTGCAGTTTGTTTCACTTGTTGACAGACATACTGGCTATGAATAATGCAGAACATACTTTTTTTTTTTTAAGATTTTATTTATTTGACAGAGATCACAGGTAGGCAGAGAGGTAGGCAGAGAGAGAGGAGGAAGCAGGCTCCCTGCTGAGCAGAGAGCCCGATGCTGGGCTAGATCCCAGGACTCTGGGATCATGACCTGAGCCGAAGGCAGAGGCTTTAACCCACTGAGCCACCCAGGCTCCCCAAAGCAGAACATTCTTGTATGAGCCCTTTGGATACGTATGTTTTTATTTCTCTTAGATAAATACCTAGGAGTGAAATTACTAGATCATAGGATAGGTATATGCTTAACTTTAAGGAACTGCTAAAGCTTTTTATACCATTTTATTCACCTACGAGCAACACATACATGAGAGTTTGGGTGGCTTTACATTCTCACCAGTTGCTTGTTTTCAGTCTTAAAAATTTGGTCATTCAATTGGATATGTACTTTGTGGAATTATTTGTATTTTTCATTTTAGTTTTCATTTGTATTTCTGTTATTAATATTGACCACTTTTAATGTACTTATTAGCCATTTGTTTGTCTTTCTTTGTGGACTGTCTATTGAAATTTTTTTGTCCATGTTTTAGATTGGTTTGAGTTTTTATTGAGTTTTAGGCGTCTTTTAGTTCTTTTATGTATTCTGCTTTTCAGTTTTTTCAGATAGTATTATTATAAGTTGTGAATATATTCTTTTTATGTTTTCTTCGACATGCTTTATCATTTCAGCCTTTAGGTCTGTGATCCATCTTGAATATTTGTATATGGTTTGAAGTGCGGAATCATGTTTCAGTGTTTATATATGGATATCCTATTCTAGAACCCTCTGTTGAAACACTTTTCTCCATTATGTTTTTCAGGCAGTTGATGGTAGGGGATTACCTTCTGGAATCTGTATTCTGTTTTGTTAAATTTATTTGACTATACTGTGTCAGTACCACATTGTCTTGACTACTGGAGTTTAGGGTTTTCCAGCCTTGGCGTTATTAAAATTTTGGGCCAGATTGTTATGGGTCTGCCTCATGCAGTATAGGTTATTTGGTAGTATCCCTGGCCTCTAACTACTAGATGCCAATAGCACTGCCCCAGTGATGACAACCAAAAATGTATCTAGACATTGCCACATGTCCTCTGAGAGGCAAAGTTGCCCTCAGTTGAGAATTACCAAATAGCTTTATACTAAGTCCTGAGGTTAATGTCAAGTCTTTAGGTTCTGTTGTTTTCCCAAGATTGTTTTGTCTATTCAAGATCCTTTATGTTTCCATTATGAATTTTAGAGTGAGGTTCTCAGTTTCTATAGAAAGGATTATGATTTTGCTGGAACTGATTGGGTTTGTGTTCAATTTATAGGATACTTTGAGGGAGAAGTGACATTTAGACAGTCCTGAAGCTTCCAGTCATGAAAATTCCACATCTCTCCATTTGTTTAAGTCTTTAATTTTTCTTGGCAGTGCTTTAAAGTTTTTGGTGGAGGTCTGGCATATCTTTTGTTAAATTTATGACTAAGTATTTTATGTTGTATGTAGTTGTAAATGGAATTGTTTTTTAGTTTCATTTTTCATTTGTTTATTGCTAGAACATAGACATACAATAGAATTTTGTATGTTGACTTTAAAAAAGTTCTTTTTATTTGAGTATAGTTGACACACAGTGTTATATTCATTTTAGGTGTACACCATAGTGATTCATTGAGTTTATACATTATACTATGCTCACACGTGTAGTTATTATCTGTCACCATACAGCCTATTTCAGCTTCATTGACTGTATTCGTTATGCTGTGCCTTTTTTTCCATATCTGGCAACCTGTGTCTCCCGATCCCCTCATCCACCTTCCCTCTGGCAACCATCAGTTTGTTCTCTGTATTTATAGATTGTATGTTGACTTTATATCTTCAGACTTGGCTAAAGTAAAGATTCATGATCTTATTGTTAATTCTTTGCATTTTCTACCTTCATAATCATGTTCCCTGCAAATAGGGACAGTTTTACTTTGTTTTCAGTTTTTGTCCTTTTTATTTCTTATTGTTACTGCACTAACCAGGACTTTTTTTTTTTTTTTTTACACTAAAACAGCTAGTGACCCCTGTCAGTTATGCACAGTTATGCACAGTGTCATCAGGGTGGTCTTTTTTGTTTGTTTAAGTAAACTCTGTGCCAAACATGGGCTTAGATTCATGACACTGAGATCAAGAGACACGGACTGAGCCAGCCAGGCACCCCTAACCAGCACTTTTAGTAACATTTTGAGAGCTGTTGAGAGCAGACATTCTTGCCTTCTTCCAGTTGTAAGTGAGGAGATGTTCAGTGCTTCAACATTAAGAATGTCATAGGTTCTTCATAGGTGTCATCGGCTGAACCATCCAGGCACCCACCACTATTCTATTTCTGTTTCTATGGATTTCAGTAGTCTAGGTATTGCATATAAGTGGGATCATAGAGTATTTATCCTTTTGTATCTGGCTTGTTTCACTTAAGCATAATGTCTTCAAGTTCAGCCATGTTGTAGAAAGTGTCAGAATTTTTTTCTTATGATAGAATAATATTCCATTGTATGTATATACCACATTTTATTAATCCATTTATTCATCTGTTGGTGGACACTTGGGTTGTTTCTACTTTTTGGCTATTATGAATAATCTGAATAACATACCTACTTTTTGGCTATTATGAATTATATTATGAATGCTGCTGCTGTGAATGTGGTTGTACAAATATCTGTTCATGTCTCTGCTTTCAGTTCTTTTGGATATATACCCAGAGGTGGAATTGATGGGTCGTATGATAATTTTTAAAATTTTTTGAGAAATTGCTGTACTCTTGGCTGTGTGCAAATTCTGTTTTGTTTATTTGAAGATACCTTTATTTTGCTTTATTTCTGAAGGATAGTTTTGCTGAAGAATTCTGGGTTGACATTTACTTATTTATTCATTCGTTCGTTCGTTCCAGTTCTTTAAAGATGTAGTCCTATTTTTTTCTTCTCTCAATAGTTTCTGATTACAAGTTAGGTGTCATTCATATTTTTTTTCCTATTTTGGTGCTTTTCTCACTGGCTGGTTTTAAGCTTTTTTTCCTTCAGTTTTCTTTTTAAGCCATTTAACTGTTATGGGTTTAGGTATATTTACTTGTCATTTTTCTGGCTTAGATTTGTTAATATGGGATATATAAATTTTTGTTTTTCACCAAACTAGGGAAGTTTTGGCTATTATTTCTTCAAATACTTTTCTGCCGCATTCTATACTCTTTATCTGTGACTTAAGTTTTATTTGAACTCTTAATACTTTTCCACAGGTCTCTCAGGTTCTGCTGTCCTCATTTTTTTTCCCCTCTTTCTCTTAATTTCTCTTGGTTTATTTTTTAGTTCATTTACTCTTTCTTCTGATGTCTCTGATTTACTGTTAAGCCCATTTGATATATTTCTCAATTTAGTTATTGTGCTTTTTAGGTCTTTACATAATTTGGTTCTTTACATAATTTCCAATTCTCTGAGGTTCCTCATTTCTAAATTCTTTTTGAAAATATTTCCGTTTAGTCCTTGAGCGTATTTATTATAGCTAAATTTAAATTCAGTTGCTATATCTAGGCCTTCTTGGGGTTGGTTTTTATTGACTATATTCTTTTGAGTATACGTCACATTTTCCTGTTTTGTTTTGTTTGTCTTATACATATGCGTATCCAGTAATTTCTTAATTATATGCTTGAATTTTGAATGAAATGTAGATTCTGTTGTGTTCCTCTGAAGAGTAATTTTTTTGTTCTAGCAGGCAGTTCATTTGACTGCGCTAAATCTCCTCTCTCTCATTGGTGACAGCACTTAAGTTTTTCTTTTTTCTTTTAAGTGGACTCAGTGCTTGGCTCAGGCCCAAACCCATGACCCTGAGATCAACACCTGAGCTGAAATCAAGAGTCAAGGATGCTTAACTGACTGAGCCACCCAGGCACCCCTGAAATCTTTTCTTTTAGTTTCTTTGTCACTGTACTGTGGAGTTTCCACTGTTCGTGCCTGGTATAATAGATAACAAAAATTTGGGGCAGAGTTTATATACAAATTTCAAGGCTTTTACCCCCATTGGTTTCTTCCCTTCCAGAATTTATGTCTTAATTTTAGAACTTTCCTGTCATTTTTGAAGTTTGTCCTCTGTTGCCTGAATCCAGTAAAGCTCCATCATTCTGCAACTCTGAGTTGTGCACAGGATAGAGTGCCCTTAGATCAGCAGTTCTTAAGGTGTATGGCCTGAGGACTCCTGTTCTCAGAGACCCCTTCATGGGTTGAGAAGGCCCTGCCTTTTCTAACTACATTATATATTTGAGGCCAGTTTTCTTCATATACTTCAGTTAGAACAATGGATTGCAAAGATTGAGTGAAGGTACAGATAACGAGAATCCAAATGTCTTTTTTAAACTATATATTAAAGAGATTTACAAAATGTGAAACAGTGCCACCTCCCCTTCATATTTTTGTTTGTTCTGGAAAATAGTGGTAGAACATTAACATGTAATAAGTTCACTATAATTTTTAAATGAATTTAAAAATTTATAATTTTTTTTCCTTTTTAATTTCTAATATGGGTTCCTCAGTAATTTTTTAAATGTTTAAAAAAATTTTTTTAAAGATTTTATTTATTTGACAGGCAGAGATCACAATTAGGCAGAGAGGCAGCAGAGAGAGGAGGAAGCAGGCTCCCTGCTGAGCAGAGAGCCCAGTGCAGGGCTCTATGCAGGGCTGGAGGTGGGGCTCCATCCCAGGACCCTGGGATCATGACCTGAGCCAAAGGCAGAGGCTTTAACCCACTGAGCCACCCAGGCGCCACCTCAGTAATTTTTAAGAGTAAAGATCAAAGGAGTCCTGAGGCAAAAAAGTTCGAGAACTGCTATTTTAGACAAAAAATACAAACACGCAAATCTCATCAGATAAAATTTATTTTTTTCATGGACACCCTGGTTTCTGCTTCCATTTGGTCACTCTTCAGAGCCTTGAAAAATTGAATTGTTTTTGTCCAGATTTTATAATTTTTATCTGAAGGATGGTTAATCTGACTAAGCTCCTTTACCATAACAGACTCTGAGGTGCTGGGAAATGATTTTAAGAGAGGTAGAAATGGGACACCTGGGTGGCTCAGTTGGTTAAGCAGCTGCCTTCGGCTCAGGTCATGATCCCAGCATCCTGGGATCAAGCCCCACATCGGGCTCCTTGCTCGGCGGGGAGCCTGCTTCTCCCTCAGCCTCTGTCTGCCTGTGCTTGCTCGCTCTCGCGCTCTCTCTCTCTGACAAATAAATAAAAATAAAATCTTAAAAAAAAAAAAAAGAGAGGTAGAAATGGCAGTTACTTGAGCATGAGTTAGGGTGCCATGCAATATAATAGGGATTGTGTCTATTAATTTACTTAATCCTAATTCTTAGGCAGATTTTAATGGTTAAGTGTTACCCCATTTTGTGGACAAGAAATAAGACTTTGGATTCTTGTAGTAATTTTCTCAAGGTCTTTCTGCCTGTAGTTGGTTTAAACAGGATTACACCTAGGTCATACTTGGCTTTAACACCCTTGATGTTTTTATTTTACTCTGCCTTTTTTGGTTTTAGAGATTTAAGTAAATGTAAACTTAGGTAGAGGAAGTATTAGAAAAAGTTTCTAAAGCATATTTTGGAATTTTGGAATTTCTAAAGCATATTTAGAATTAAAAGTCTTGGTTAAAATTCTTGGTGGTTTGAGTGTGATCTTGCTTGAAGGCAGGGGATTGAAAGGAATGACCTTTTAAATCCTTTTTAGCTTTGTAATTTTATGATTCTATGTAGCCAGCAAAAAATTGTAAGTACTAATTGTGAGATGTTAAGTTTGGGTATAGCATGAGCTGGTAATTGAACTGTTCAGTCAGTGATTGACTCCTACCTCACTAAAAATTTATGGAAGAAGAATCATTACTTGAGAATATTAAAAGAAGAATAATGACTATAATAGTACTGAAATGAGTTCACATTTTTCATACCCACTTAGTAGATTGGAATGACACTTCAGTAGTTAAAGTTCATATAGAGCAAATGTAAAATAAGTTTGAATTACAGATTTTCTCTTTGTGAGAAACTTCCCAAACTAAGTTATAATAATATGTCAAACTTGAGACTGACAGAAACATTATAAACAACTTAGATTCCTTTATTTGCATTCTTTCAGAACATTTAAATGTGTTATGGATTAGAGTAGAGACTTATAAAGACAAAGTTTTTAGAAACTAGACAGTTGAGGATCGGTGATGAGAATAGCGTTTCAGGAATGCAGAAAATTAGGGGCGCCTAGGTGCCTCGGTTAAGTGGCTGCTCAGATCATGATTCGAAGGTCATGAGATTGAGCCCCATATTGGGCTCCCTGCTCAGCAGAGAGCCTGCTTCTCTCTCCCCCTCTGCCTGCCACTCTGCTTACTTGAGCTCTTTCTCTCTCTCTCTATGAAATACATAAATAAAATCTTAAAAAAAAAGAAATGCAGTAAATTAAAATGAAATCAACATTGAGCTGCCTATTAGGAATAGGATTATTTAAGATAATGTTTATAGTCTTTTTTCCCCTCCATTTTTGTTTTTCCTTTCAATAATAACCATAGTGTATGTAACTTTTCTGAATATTATACAGAAGGAAAAAATTAGCATTTTATCATGTTTCCTGTTCCTTCACATTGAAAGTTTTTAGAGTTCTTTGTTGTATTAAAGGTTTTTTTAATTAATAATAGAAAATTTCAGGAAGTATCTTTAAAGAGAGAGCTGAGTGATAAAGAGTCTGGGCTCTATACTGCTTGTGTTGGAAATCGAGTTCTATTGCTTACCATAACCCCATATGACACTGTGCCATCTCAGTTAGCAGCTGCTGCTGCTGGTGCTTTTGCTGCTGCATCTCTCTCAGAAGTATGCACCAGAGGCCTTAAAATGATAGTTGCTTAAGCAGAGTAGAATATAAATACATAGAATTACTTAATACTTTTTTTTTTTTTTTTTTGAGAAGCAGGCTCCCCATTGAGCAGGGAGCCTCATGCGGGACTCAATCCCAGGACCCTGGGATCATGACCTGAGCTGAAGGCAGCTGCTTAACCAACTGAGCCACCCAGGTGCCCCTCCTTAATACTTTTTTACAATAAAATTGATCCTTTGATTCCTTAGAGCTCCTAGAAGTTAAACATTTAGCATCCACCTGGGGAGAAATGAAGTTTTATGCAATGTATTCTGGCTGAAAAAACTCAGGTTTCTTCTGAGATAGTTTAGAGGTGTCTTAAGATGTTTTTAGTTCTTGTTATTTCCTAATTCTGTCCTTTGTTTATTTTGAAAAGATTTTTTTGCTTCCATTGAGTTATAGCACAACATTCTTTCAGTGTGAAGTAAAATTTTCAATGTACATCATGAATTATATTTTGAACTTCAGTTTGGTGTAGGGCCTATGCCATTGTTCAACAAATACTGTATAAACAAATGAGAAGGTCATCTCTACAGATGAAGAGGTCAGATCAAGAGATAAAATGCTTGGGCTTAAATTACAAGCCACGCTGACTCAGAAGAGTTTTAAATTCTGGCTGTGGAGGTAGGCCCAAACTCTATTAGAGCCGAGTGCTTGAGGTGGCCGTAAAGAGTACTTGTTGCCTGTAAAGCAGACTTACTTGTGCCAACCAGTGTGTCTTGTGCATACTTAAATCTACTGGTTAGTTCTTTTCCCTGAGGATCAGCCTGGTGTATTTGTTATGATTCACATGTAGTTGGCTGTGTCCCCTTTTCTTAGGATCTCTTACTGTTAGAGTTCTTGGGTAGTTGAATGTTCTCTGGATGAATTGTGGCTCTTTTTTGATTCAGGGGGGGCTAATATCAAGTTCCCCTTTGTTTCCGAATTTCCTTTGTTAGGGTTTTTAATAACCCTCTGGAACTAAAGTCAAAGTTCCATGTTAAAGAGCTTCCGGATTGAGCCTTAATATCATTCCTCTCTCTACTTCTTTGCTTTTAGTGGGATGATCCTAATCCAGGCTGAGGGCCAACCAGGCTGCCTGTGAAGAGTGGAAGGTTATAGATGTCTGTTTTTGTGTGTCTGTGTGAGATTAGATGTAATTTTTTGTTAATTTCAAGTTGTCATGGCCAGTATCCATGACTGTATAATAAATACACTGAACTGGAAACTTTGCCATGAAACATTCATTACTATTGCAAATCTTGTCACATACTTCTATCCATTTCACAACAAACAAATTCCTCAAATGTAACGAATCTCATTTTTACAAAATACATGGAGAATGCAATGTCAGCTTTCTAGATTAAATATGTTCTTTCACATATTTTGCTGTCTTTTAGTTATTGTTTGGAATCCTCAGATACCTGTTGGAATTGAGTTCTGTAGTACGACTCTTATCCATGTTACAAAAATGCCTTGGATGCCTGAAACCATGGATAGTACTGAATCCTATAGATATTTTTGCCTCTACGTACATACATATGGTAAACTTTAATTTGTGAAGTAGGTACAGTAAGAGATTAACAACAACTGATAATAAAACATCATAATTATAACAATATGTCTGTCTTATCGTACTGTGCTCACCTATTTTTTTCTCCTTGTGATGATGTGAGATGATAAAACACCTATATGATGAGATGCAGTGAAGTGAATGACATAGGCACCATGATACAATGTTAGTCTACTACTGATTTTCTGACGATATGTCAGGATGAGGATCATCCACTTCTGGACTGACGTTTGTGGTTATCTGAAACTGTTGAAAGCAAAACTGCGGGTGAGGGGTGACTATTGTACTAAATGTTTATTTGTATGCTACTTCGCCAGCATACTAGCATATTTGTTTTGTTTTAGGAAAACTACTTGAAAAGCACTTGAGTCACTCATGACTAGAGAAACACTTGTTATGTTTTATTCCATAAACGGATGAAATGTTCACTGAGTTTTATTTTTAAAAATCTTTATTTTTATTTTTTAAAGACTTATTTATTTGAGAGAGAGAGAGATCTTGTGCATGTGTGAGTGTGAGCAGGGGGAGGGGCAGATGGAGAGGGAGAGAGAATCCCCAGGCAGAGACACCCCCACCCCACCCCGCCAAGCATGGAGCTAGGCGCAGAGTTCCAACACAGGACCCACAAGATTGTGACCCAAGTGGAAATCAAGAGCCGGCTGCTTAACTGACTGAGCCTCCATGTGCTCCCTCTTTATTTTTAAAGAAGATTCTTATGCATTCAGATTTGAAACTGTGTGGAATGTTTTTCAGGCAGAGTAGATAGTTTTAAGATGTTGTGATTAAAGGAAAATCTTCGGGGCACCTGGGTGGCTCAGTGGGTTGGGCCTCTGCCTTCAGCTCAGGTCATGGTCTCAGGGTCCTGGGATCGAGCCCCACATTGGGCTCTCTGCTCAGCGGGGAGCCTGCTTCCCCTTCTCTCTCTGCCTGCCTCTCTGCTTACTTGTGATATCTCTGTCAAATAAATAAATAAAATATTTTTTAAAAAAAAGGAAAATCTTCTCAGTCTAAATTTTTTATTGAGATAAAGTTTATGTACCATACAGTTAACCAGTTTAAGGTATATAATTCAGTGGTTTTTAGTATATTGACCGAGCTGTACAACTATTACAGCAATTTTAGAAGAGTTCCATTACTCCCAAAAGAAACCCTATACCTGTTAGCAGTCACTTACTGTTCTCTTCTCTCTTGAGGCAGTAACTAACTTACTGTTTGTCTCTGTAGAATTGTCTGTTTTGAACATTTTGTATAAATGGAGTCATACAATATGTAGCCTTATTTGCTTAGCATAAAGTTTTCAAGATTGGCCTATATTGTAGCATTTTTAGTGTTTCATTTCTTTTTATTGATATGTACTATTTCATTGTAAGGATTCACCATATTTTATTTATACATTTATCAGTTGATTGACATTTACATTGCTTCTAATTCTTGGCTAGTACAAGTAAAGCTGACCCTTCATGTTTATGTTTTTTGTGCGGATGAATATTTTCATTTCTTTTGAGCATAATTGTTAGTTCATATGGTAACTTTGTTTTTAACCTTTTGAGGAACTGCCTGGCTGTTTTCCAAAGTAGCCACATCATTTCACTTTTTTTTTTTTTAAGATTTTATTTATTTATTTGACAGAGAGAGAGATCACAAGTAGACAGAGAGGCAGGCAGAGAGAGAGGGGGAAGCAGGCTCCCCGCTGAGCAGAGAGCTCGATGCGGGCCGATCCCAGGACCCTGAGATCATGACCTGAGCTGAAGACAGAGGCTTAACCCACTTAAGCCACCCAGGCGCCCTGTCATTTTACATTTTTATCAAAAATGTATTTGTCCTGATCTCTCCATATCCTCATCAACACTTGTTACCTTTTTGATTATAGCCATCCTAGTGGATGTGAAGTGATATCTCATTTTGATTTGCATTTGCCTAATGGCTGTTGATATTAAATATTTCTTCATGTTCTTATTCACCATTTGTATATCTCTTTAGGGAAATGTCTATTCAGATGCTTTGCCCATTCTTAAATTGGGTTATTTGTCTTTATATTATTCAGTATGAGAGTTGCTTATACATTTTGGATACAGATCCCTTAGCTGTATAATTTGTGAATACTTTCCCCTGTTTTTCATGTTGTAACATGTATCATTGGGGGTTATCTTTTAACTTTCTTGATGTTATCTATAGTTTTTGCTCCTACATTTAATTTAGATCCGTGATCCATTTTGAGTTAAGGAAAGGATCCCGTTTCATTTTTTTGCATGTGGATAATTCATTTGTCCACAGATGATTTTTTAATGCTTATATTTTAATACTGTCTGTGGTCAAAAGGATTTCTTACTCCCGTGGATGAAAACTAGTTTTAGCTCCATACCAGGTGGCTGTCTACCCTGGCTACACACTGGGATCACTTGAGGAACTTTTAAATAATTCTAGTGTTTTGGCTACAACCTCAGAGATTTTGTTTTAATTGGTCTGTTGTGGAATCCATTTATCAGTACATTTTTTAAGCTTCTTCAGTGATTTTAAAGTCTAATCAGGTTGAGAACCATAGCTATATCCTCCTCAAAAGAAGAAATGGAAAAAAATTCACTGTTTTTAATGCTTTACTATATTTTTCTCCCTTTCAATAATGTGTTGCATTTGGCAGTAGAAGAAACAGTTTTTAGTTTGCTAAACATTTAATTGTTAAATTTATGTTTCTTGGTTTTTTTTTTAAAGATTTTATTTATTTGGCAGACAGAGATCACAAGTAGGCAGAGAGGCAGGCAGAGAGAGGAAGGAAAGCAGTATACTCTCCTTGCTGAGCAGAGAGCCCAATACAGGCTCTATCCCAGGACCCTGGGGTCATGACCTGAGCCGAAGGCAGAGACTTTAAACCACTGAGCCACCCAGGTGCCCTAAATTTATATTTCTTAAATGGAGGATTATATTTTATATCATAGGCCATTTAAGATGAAATTAGATTCTGGTAACAAGTAAATCCTAAAGATGATTTGTGTTTAGGAATTAGAGAAAATCTCTTAATACAGAAAGGCAGTGAGTTTACTCATCTGTTTAACCCATGCAATGAGAAAATAAATTTCCAAATAAACACAGCAGGAGGACTCTGATGTACATATGTCAGTTCAAGTCAGAGAGTATACCTTTCAGATAGAGTAGATCACAATGTATATATTATCCAAATATATTACATTTTTCTAATACATCCACAAATATTTGTAAGTATGTTTAAATATTTTTACTTATTTAAAATGTATTATATATTTCCTAGCATCTTTGGGACATATGGGGGTTATCATAAATATTAAAAAAAGGTAATTCCTAAGATAATTATTAAATATGTAGGTACTATTGAGTTCTGGGATGTAAAGCAGAATAGAACGTAGTCTTTGCTTTTTACAGTCTAGTGGAGAAATAAATATATAAAAAAAATGATTAGTGGGGCAACTGGGTGCCTCAGTTGGTTAAGTGTCTGCCTTTGGCTCAGGTTATGATCCCATGGTCTGGGATCAAGCCCCACGTCAGCTCCCAGGCATCAGGCTCCCCACTTGGCTGGGAGTCTCCTTCTCCGTCTCCCTTTGGCTCCCCCATGTGTGCTCTCTTTCTCCGTCAAATAAATAAACAAAATCTCAAAAAAAAAAAAAGAAACTGCCAAACCGTTTTTCTAAACTGGTCGTGCCATTTTATGTTTTTAGCAATGTATAAGATTTGTTATTCCATTCTTTCTGACAGGTGGGTTTGTTAGATTTCTGTTTTTAGTCATTCCATTGGGTCTGAGGTGGTATCTCATTGTGTTTTTTAAATTTAGATTTCATGATGACTACTAATATGTGGTAGTATCTACTAATTCATCATAGTTAACTGTGTTCATTGGTCATTTTTAAAAATTTTAAAATATTTTACTTATTTATTTGAGAGAGAGAGAGAGGGATCATGAGCAGGGGGAGAGGCAGAAGGAGATGCATACTTCCTGCTGAGCAGGGAGCTGGATGTGGGACTTGATCCCAGGATTCTGGGATCATGACCTGAGCCAAAGGCAGATGTTTAACTGACCCAAGCCACCCAGGCACCCTCATTGGTCATTTATATCTTCTTTTGCTAAGTGTTTTAGTCTTTTGCTCCTTTTTTTTCTTAAATGAGATTGCTTAGTTTTTTTATTCTTTTAAAGATTTAATTTATTTATTTGACAGAGAGAGAGAGAGATCACAAGTAGGCAGAGAAGCAGGCAGAGAGAGAGGGGGAAGCAGGCTCCCCACTGAGCAGAGAGCCCAATGCGGGGCTGGATCCCAGGACCCCGAGATCATGATCATGAGCTGAAGGCAGAGGCTTAACCCACTGAGCCACCCAGGCGCTCCTGAGATTGTTTAGTTTTTTAAATTATCCTCATACTCTGGTTGTGAGTCCTTTGTCAAATACACGTATTTTGATACATGAGAGAGAGCCTGATGTGGGGCTTGATCCCAGGACCCTGGGATCATGATCTGAGCTGAAAGCAGAGGCTTTAACCCACTGAGCCACTCAGGCGCCCCAATCTTTTTTAAAAAAAGATAGTTTTTTTGGCTAGTTGGGGTTTTTTGTGGTTCCATACAAATTTTAGGATTATTTGTTCTAGTTCTGTGAAGAATGCTGTTGGTATTTTGATAAGGATTGCATTAAATGAGTAGATTGCTTTGGGTAGTGTAGACATTTTAACCATATTTGTTCTTCTGATCCATGAACATAGAATGTTTTCCCATTTCTTTGTATCATCTTCATTTTTTTTTTCATCAGTGTTTTATAGTTTTAGAGCACACATCTTTCACCTCTTTGGTTAGGTTTCTTCCTAGGTGTCTTACTGTTTTTGGTGCACTTGAAAATGGGATTGTTTTCTTAATTTCTTTTTCTGTTTCAGTATTGGTATATAGAAATGCAACGGGGCTGCTGGGTGGCTCAGTTGTTAAGCGTCTGCCTTCGGCTCAGGTCCTGATCCCAGAGTCCTGGGATTGGCCAGCATACTGCTCCCTGCTCAGCTGGAAGCCCTGCTTCTCCCATGCTTTCCCTTTCCCACTGCCCCTGCTTGTGTCCTCTCTCTTGCGGTCTCTATCTCTGTCAAATTAATAAAATCTTAAAAAAAAATCTTAAAAAAAAAAAAGGAATGCAACAGATTTCTGTACCTTGATTTTGTACCCTACAACTTTACTGAGTTCATTAATGAGTTCTAAGCAGTTTTTTGGTGGCATCTTTTGGGTTTCCTCTATATAGTATTATGTCATCTGCAAATAGTGAAAGTTTGACTTGTTCCTCATTGATTTGGAAACCTTTGGTTTTTTTTTGTTGTTGTTTGCTGTGGCTGGCACTTCCAGTACTACGTTGAGTGAAAGTGGTCAGAGTGGCCACCCTTGTCTTGTTCTTGACCTTAGGGGAAAAGCTCTGTTTTTCCCCTTTTAAGCATGGTGGTTAGTTGTGAGTTTTTCATATCAAGTTGATGTAGTTTCCTTTAAACATACTTTATTGAGGGTTTGTAGCGTAAGTTGATGTTGTACTTTGTCAGATTCTTTTTCTCCATTACTGAAATGATCATATGGGTTTTATACTTCCTCTTATTGGGGTGATGCATCACTTTGATTTGCGAATATTTAACCACCCTTGTATCCTGGGAATAAATCCCACTTGCTTGGGGTGAATGAATTTTTTTTAAATGGTTGTTGTATTCAGTTTGCTAGATTCTGTTTAATATTTTTGCTTCTGTGTTCTTCAAGGAATATTTGCCTGTATTTCTCTTTTGTGGTATCTATCTGGTTTTGGTATTAGGATAAGACTGGCCTGTTGGAATGAATTTGGAAGTTTTCCTTTTCTGTATTTTGGAATAGTTTGAGAGGAATAGATTTTTTTTTTTTTAAAGATTTTAAAAAAATATTTATTTGGGAGAGAGTGCCTAGTGAGTGAGAGAACACAAGTGTGGGGGGAGGGGCAAAAGGAGAGAGAAGCAAACTCCCTGCTGAGCAGGGAGCCTGATATGGGATTTGATTCCAGGATCTTGGGATCATGACCTGAGCTGAAGGCAGACACTTAACTGACTGAGCCACCCAAGCATCTGAGAAGAATAGATATTATTAATTCTTATTTATTTATTTAAGATTTTATGTATTTGTCAGAGAGAGTGAGTGCACAAGCAGAGGTAGAAGCAGGCTCCCCACTAATCAAGGAGCCCAACTTAGGACTTGATCCCAGGACCCCGGGGATCATGACCTGAGCCAAAGGCAGATATTTTAAGAACTGAGCCACCTAGGCATCCCAGCTCTTTATTTTATTTTATTTTATTTTTAAGATTTTTTAAAAAATTTATTTATTTTTATAAATATTTTTATTTATTTATTTATTTATTTATTTATTTATTTGACAGAGATCACAAGTAGGCAGAGAGGCAGGCAGAGAGAGAGGAGGAAGCAGGCTCTCCGCGGAGCAGAGAGCCCGATGCGGGGCTCGATCCCAGGACCCTGAGATCATGACCTGAGCCTAAAGCAGAGGCTTTAACCCACGGAACCACCCAGGCGCCCCATCCCAGCTCTTTAAACGTTTGTTGGAATTCGCCTGTGAAGCCCTCTGGTCCTGGACTTTGATTACGGATTTAATTCCTTTTCTGGTTATTGGTCTATTCAAATTTACTATTTCTTCTTGTTTCAGTTTTGATAGTTTATATGTTTCTAGGAGTTTATACATTTCTTCTAGGTTGTCCAATTTGTTGGCATATAGTTTTTCATAATATTCTCTTATAATTATTTGTATTTCTTTGTATTTGTATTTTGTTTGTATTTCTTTGATATTTGATATTTTTATTTCTCTTCTCTCATTTGTGACTTTATTTATTTGGGTCCTCTTTTTTTATTGATCAGTCTGGCTAGAGATTTTTCAGTTTTATTGATTTTTTTCCCCCCCCCAAAGAACCAGCTCCTGGTTTCATTGGTATGTTTTTTTTTTTCACGTTTCTGTTTCATTTATTCCTGCTTTAATCTTTATTATTTCCTGCCTTCTGTTGGTTTTAGGTTTTGTTAATTGTTCTTTTTACAAAAGCTCCCTTACATGTAAGGTTAGGTTGTTTGAGATTTTTCTTGCTTCTTGAGGTAGACCTGTTGCTATAAATTTCCCTTTTAAAACAGATTTTCATATATCCCAAAGGGTTTGAACTGTTACATTTTCATATTCTTTTTTTCCCCCATGTACTTTATTATTTCTTCTTTTATTTCCTGGTTGACTCATTTATTGCTTATTAGCATTATATTTAATGTCCATGTATTTATGGTCTTTCCAGATTTTTTCTTGTGGTTGACTTCTAGTTTCATAGTGTTGTCAGAAAAGATACATGGTATATCTTCAGTCTTTTTGAATTTGTTGAGGCTTGTTTTGTGGCCTAATATGTGATCTGTTCTGGAAAATGTTGCATGTACACTTAAAAAGAAGGGGTATTCTACTTCATATGATGGAATATCCTGCATAATAATATCTGTTAAATATCTAATATCTGTTAAATCCATTTGTACCAGTGTGTCATTCAAAGCCATTGTTTTGTTGATGATTTTCTGTTTAGGTAGATGATCTGTCCATTGATGTGAATGGGGTGCTAAAGCCCCATACTATTATTGTATTATTATCGATTAGTTCCTTTATGTTTGTTATTAGCTATTTTATGTATTTGGGTATTCCTCATTTTCTTAATTTTTAATTTTATTATTAGTGCTTTTGTGTCCTGTCAAAGGAGTCTTTGCCAATCTCAAGGTTGTAAAGACAGTTCTCTGTTTTCCTCCATTTGAGTATCTTATTATTCCAGGACCGTTTGTTGAAAAGACCATCCTTTCCCCTTTCCCTACTGAATTGCAGTAGCTCCTCTGTTGTAAAATGGATAAGTGTGAATGTATTTCTGGACTATTATGTCTAAATGATCTATTTGTCTTTATGCCACTACTATAGTACCTTAATTACTATAGCAAAATAAGTCTTAAAATTAAGTATTATATTTTTCATCAGAATTATTTTAGGTATTTTAGGTCCTTTGGATTTCATATTAGTTTTAGAATCAGCTTGTCAATTTCTACGAAATGCCTGCTGGGATTTTGATTAGGATGGTGTTGAATTTATAGATCTATTTGAGGAGAATGACATCTTGATGCTGTTGTGTCTTCCAATCCAAGTACATTGAACTCTCTTTAGGTCTTTAATAATCACTTATCAATGTTTTGAAGCATTCTTAGGTAGAATTCTTGCTCATCTTTTGTTATATGTATTTCTAGTTCATTTATTTTTGATGTTGTAAGAGTGGTATTAAAGAAATCATTTTCCGGTGGGACCAGGGAGGGAGACAAACCATAAGAGACTCTTAATCTCAGGAAACAAACTGAGGGTTGTTGGGGGGGTTTGGGGGGAAGGGATAGGGTAGCTGGGTTATGGACATTGGGGAGGGTATGTGCTATCATGATTGCTGTGGATTGTGTAAGACTGAGGATTCACAGACCTGTACCCCTGAGGCAAATAATACATTATATGTTAATAAAAAAATCATTTTCCAAGTGTTTGCTGCCTATATATAAAAATACAGATGGTTTTTGTATATTGATCTTGAATTCTATAACTTCCTAAGCATCAGTTAGTTTTAGTAGTTTGTACATTGCTTTGGATATTCTAGGTACATATCAGATCATTGTGAATGCAGGCAGTTTTATTTCTTTCCATTATATATGCTTATTTCTTTTTTATTGTCTGATCGCGGCCCTCAGAGGTTATTTTTGATGAATCACTAGATTAATTTTGAACCAGAGCTGTCATTTCTGATTCTAATCATAAATATACACCATATTAAAATTTGGTGTCAAAGGACTGCATGATAATGGAATTGAAGGAGGCAGATTAGAGTATTGTTTTTTGTTGGACTGATTATCTTAAAAAGTCTGTTTGGGAGCCAGAACCTGGATACCACCTGTTTATTGAATACAAGCAAATCCTCCTTGAGATGGCTGTCGGTAAGGTTGACAGTAGTTCTCAGAATCCAAAATTAGGATCAGGTAATGTTTCTTCGTATCATTTAATCTCAGAGTATTTCAGCTTCTCTGTGAGCTTGACAAATGTGCTTTTCTCTCATTTTCTGGACTTTGCCCTTGTCCTTAGTTTTAGCCTTAATTGCTTTATAGTGGGCATTCCTCGTAGCACACCAAGCTCTTAAGTATACAATTTGAGAATTTTGGTATGGGCCATATATATCTTAATTCAATACAGGTTAACCTTACTTTAGAGAAACCCAACATATAAAATTATAGGTTTTGATATGTATCATACATGGTGGTTTTTCTCTTAAAAGATTGATGTTTGATATATTAACATAATATATCCATAAGACATTTAAAATATGATTTAACTCCATTCAGAATTACAAATACTTTGCCAGAAACACATATAAAAATTTTGAGTGTTCTACATTAGGTATGATCATGAAAACACTTTTTATAAAAACCCAACAACTCACAGACTCATTCCTTATATATTTTCTGTCTAGTTTGGAACTGTCTGTGCTTGGCAAGTTGCTGGATTGGTATTTCCTGCCTCGTAGTGGTGCTTTGCTGCGGTGATTATATACCTCCTCTCCAGTGGAAGGAATAGCTATGGGAGATTAAAAAATGGGAAAAATCCTTTTTTATGATTATGTTGTATAAGTCAGGAGGCTCTTTGGAACTTTAAATTAAAATGTTTTCCAGTCAAGGAGTTGCTATTTAAATGAAAATATTTAAAAACCAAAGCTTGCTAAAGGAGGTTGCAGAAATATGTGAAGGAAGTAAGTCCTACAAATGTCATGTCACTTAAGTTGATTCTACAAACTGCTTTTTATTAAGCAATTTCTTATGTCCAGTAATGGTCTGTACTATATAGTGATATCAGATTTGAGATTTTTATGATAAAAGTATATTTTGCTGCCATATTTTTTCCTAAATTTTAAAATTTATGGAATGTTACCATTCTCAGCTGAAAGTAACTCAGAGATTCTGCTAATGGTAGAAAGGTGGTTTTTTTTTTTTTAATGTAAGAGGCATGGGACTTACTGTACATTCTTGATTTTATATGTGTATCTTATAAAAATTATTCAAAAATTATAATTTTGTATGGATAGTTAATATTTTAAGGAAACTTCCTTGAGGATGTTTTTTCCATTTTATTGTTAAATATAGGGTATATTTACTTCTGGCACATGGGAAGAGAAATCAGATGAAATTTCCTTTGCTGACTTCAAGTTCTCAATCACTCATCATTATCTTGTACAAGATTCCACTGATAAAGAAGGGAAGGATGAAGTATTGGAAGGTAAGTTGTTAACTACATATTTTGAAACTCTTGACTGTAAGAGTGATTATAATTTTGAATTATGAATTTAGTTCTCTTAATTAAATAGTATCCTCTGGAGATGTTTTACATTTGCGAAGTTGTTTCACTACATCTGAAATAGAATATGATCTTTTTAGAGGGAACAGTCATAGCAGCATTTCAAAATTAATTAGATTAGCAAAATATTTATTGCGTGCACTTTTAACCCCCAGTTAAAAGAAACTTACGGTCCAGTAAGGCATATATGGTTTATAAATAACTAATGGTCATAGGAGTTAGAAAATGATAAGTGCCATCACAGAGCCCAGAAAAAGTGCTACTGAAGTTCAGAGAAGAAACGATCAGTTCTAACTGAAGAGAGATCAGGGAAGATGTAATGAAGAATTAAGCAATAAGCTGGGATTTGAAGGATTTAAAAATAAAAGTTATTTTCTGATTTATCAGTATAGTGTTTTGGTTATACCCCAAAGTTTGTAGTCGGATCAAATGGATTAGAATTCAGGAGCCGAGGGCAGACGCTCAACTGACTGAGCCACCCAGGTACCCCCCAAAATCTCTTCTTTGAGGTAGAGTAGCATACAATAGTGAGAGACCAAGGTATGGGAAAAATATGAATTTTGGAGCTGTCAGTCAAATACCTTTCTTTACTCACTTAAAAAATAAATATGCAGAATGTGTGTTAGTTTTTCGGGCTATTGATGGTATTATGCTAAGTGAAATAAGAGAAAGATATTGTATGAAATCTCTTATATGTAGAATCTAAAAAAAAATGAAAACAAAACTCATCAGACTTAAATTTATGAGAATAGATTGGTGGATCTCAGAGGTGGAGATTGAGGGGTGGGCAACATGGATGAAAGAGGTCAAAAGTACACATTTACAGTTATACAATAAATAAGTCATGAGGATGTAATTAATGTCCAGCATGGTAACTATAGTTAATCGTACTGTATCATATTTGTGAAAGCTGCTCAGAGAGTAAATTGTAAAAGTTCTTATGAGAAGGACATTTTTGTTGTTAACTGGTGACAGATGTTGACTAGACTTACGCTGATCATTTTGCAGTGTATACAATTAATGAGTTGTTATGATGTTGTATAACTGACAGTAATATAATGTTAAATGTCAGTTATATTTCAGTTGAAAAAAATAAATTAAGGAAAAAAGTTTTTCTGCTTAAAACATTATCATTTGTAAGTGTAGGCCTGAAATATTTGTACCTTTTCTTGTATAGGAATAAAATTATATAACCTTTTATATTATATGCATTCTTTTTAGAAACAGTAGTTAGCATATGTATTCAGATTCATAAACTAGGACAGATAACATTGACCATCTATACACATATGTAAGACAATTATACACTAAATAAAATAATTACACCAAAATATGAATATGTGTACTTCAGGAGTAAGTGGATGAGGGAAATATATGCAACTGATGGGAAGTTTGATAATAGCCCAGAGATTTCCAGGTCCTACATTCTGCTGACTAATGAAGGAACTGTTAAAGGTAGAGAAATCTTGAGGGCTGTTAATTTGAGGGAAGATCATACATCAAGGAAAAGCTGTTATAATCACGGGGCTTAGAATCAGTTTTTCTAAGGTAAACTCATATAGGGGACTGTGGTATGAGAGAAGATGAATGGATTTAGGTTACTTAAGTCATTATTATTGCATGTGTATATGTAATGTGCAGTTTTAATTTGGTTGTGATTAAAGCTATGCCTAATGGTAGAAGTTACAAGTAAACCATCAACTCATTTAATTTGGAGATATACATTTAAAATTATACTATCAGATGTCAGAAGTTTTGAGCACTGATCTTTTATTTTGTTGGGTTGTTCATTGCTTCAGTTAAAGCGTCAAGTCATTAGTGTTCTCCTATTTATTCTTTTTGAAAATTAAGAAAATATATATTTCCTAAGGAATTATGGCTATACAATAAAAGGAAATATTTTTATGAACAAATATTCTTTATACTTTGAATTTATTATGAATTTATGCATAACTAAGGATCATTTATGTCATTGTCTTATTATAAATGGCAATACAAGTGCTTAAAGATGCATGGGTAAAAAGTGGGAACCTGGTTAGTGTTTTTTTTTTATTTTTGTTTTCTGTTTTTTAAGATTTTATTTATTTGATATTTGATAGAGACACATTGAGAGAGGGAACACAAGCAGGGGGAGTGGGAGAGGGAGAAGCACGCTTCCAGCTGAGCAGGGAGCCCAGTGTGGGGCTCCATCCTAGGTCTTTGGGATCATGACCTGAGCCGAAGGCAGATACTTAATGACTGAGATATCCTTGTTTAGTGGTTATAAGAAGCCCTTATGTAAATGGCCAGAGGCTAGCAAAGACTAGCCATAGGAGGTGATAAAGTGTTGACAGGATTCTAAGTAGAATTTTGAAGAAAAGTAGGGACAAGGGCAGACCAAGAAGAAGAGACAAAATTTGGCTTTGTAGGAAGGATGAGGAAACATTTGAGTCATGACTTAGAAGAAAGGAAAATGTACATGTAGGAATAATACTTTTTATTTTTAGAGGCTGGCTTTTTTGAAATAAGACAGTGGGAAAGAGATATCTCTCTCACCCCAAATCGTAGAGCTAGTCCTAGATATAAATCCTTGAGCAATTGCAAAACTATATGGACTAGCAAGATATGTTACATCATGTGATTTTTTTTTCAGTCATGTTATAAAATTTTGTCTTAGAGTGAACATACTAATTTTTTCGTTATTAAATGTTTTTGTAGATGTTATTCCACAATCTATGCAAGATTTGTTGTGTATGAATAATGACTTTCCTCCAAGAGCACATTGCCTGGTAAGATGGTAGGTATACTTTTATTCAGGTAACTTTTAGTATGTTTTTTGGGGTGACCCCAACATCTCCCCCAGGCTCAGTGATTTGCTAGGAAGATGCACAAAACTCAGCATATGGGTACACTTACTATGACTTATTACAACGACATCTGCAAACAGAATCAACACAGGGAAAAGGTGGCTGAGGCAAAGTTTGGAGGAATTCGTGTTTGAGTCCTTTCCTAATGGAGTCACATAGAACATACTTAATTTCCTTAGCAACAAGTTGTGACAACACCTATGAGATGTTTTCTATCAGGGAAGCTTGTTAGAGGCTCAGCTCTTAGGGTTTATATTTGGGGGCTGGCACACTTTGACTGGTACATAACAAAATTTCAGACTCCCAGAAGGGAAGCAGGTATTTAGTATAAACCACATTGTTCGTACAAAAAGATCAAGCACAGTAACTCTTATTGGAGAGTTTTTTGAGAACCCTCTCAAAATCCAAATTCCAAGAAGCCTGCCGAAGGTCAGCCTTGCATGCAGGCCATTCTTTTTTTTTTTTTTAAGATTTTATTTATTTATTTGACAGACAGAGATCACAAGTAGGCAGAGAGGCAGGCAGAGAGAGAGGGGGAAGCAGGCTCATCACCCAGTAGAGAGCCCGATGTGGGGCTCGATCCCAGGACTCTGGGATCATGACCTGAGCCGAAGGCAGAGGCTTTAACCCACTGAGCCACCCAAGTGCCCCTGCATGCAGGCCATTCTAAAGATAGTAGTCATAGGCCTGCTGTTAACTCTTTTCTGCACAATATATTTCATAATCTAGGTTAGAGCCTAACTATAATTCTGATGACTAGCATGGAACATTTGCATATCACAGAAAACTTAATATGTATTGTTGGAAATTGAATAGAAGTAAAATGTTAATCTCAGTTACATGATAACATCATGACTCACTTATTTTTTTTAGATATATTTATTTACTTATTATTTATTTAACAGACAGAGATCACAAGTAGGCAGAGAGGCAGGCAGAGAGAGAGTGGGAAGCAGGCTCCCCGCCAAGCAGAGAGCCCAATGTGAGGCTTGATCCCAGGACCCTGGGATCATGACCTGAGCCGAAGGCAGAGGCTTTAACTCACTGAGCCACCCAGGCGCCCCTCACTTATATCTTAATTATAAACGTGATAAGTTAATATAAGAGGTACATCACACTTAAAAGGTCTTTATCTTATTTTGGTAGGGGTGGTGTTGAAGCATACCACCACCAAAATATCTCAAGTGTGAATGTACGGTCGAGAAAGGAGACCTAGTTAAAATAAATTTATATACTGGTTTTACATTAGTTTGTTGGTGTGAGTTGGTCTTTTAATTTCTTTTTTTTTTAAAGATTTATTTATATATTTATTTGAGAGAGAGAGAGAATGGATATGCAAGTGTGGGGAGAGGGAGAGGGAGAATCCTCAAGCAGACTCCATAGTAGGCAAGGAACCTGATGCCCCTGAGATCATGACCTGAGCTGAAATCAGGAGTCAGATGCTTAACCAACTGAGCCACCTAGGCACCCCTTGATTTTTTATTAAAGAATTTCTAAGAAAGGAAAAAATGATATCTTTGCTTCTTTCCTCTTCATGCTAGTGTGATTACTATAACAAGTAGACTGTAGCACACTAAAAAAACCTAATTGCAGATGCAGATAAACTGGATATTATTTCATAAGTATGCCTGTCATTTTAGTGTGATCTTTTAGTAACTGTGAACTTAAACAACTTAAACAAATATAAGAGAATTTAGTACATTGCCATTTAATTTAATCCATCCAGATTCTCTTCTGATCTTTTAAAATGTGAATGTATACATTTAAAATGACAGAATACATCAGAAGGCAGCACGATTCATAGAACATGACTTTGTATGTATTCATTCACTCAACATTAATTGAATACCTACTATTTGGCCAGACACTGAATTAAACACACTTATGTTTAATTTTTAGCTCAATACTTATTGTCAACTTTGGGAAAATTACTTAATTTCTCTGAGTTGGTAAAGACAGAATAATAAATAATAGGTACGTTTAAGAGTAACTGCGAGGATTTAGTAAAATAATGGTACATAGTATGTTTACCAGACTCTGAGTGCTGTTACATAATTTCTGTTCAGCTGTTTTTTTTTAAAGTTTCTAAATCAACATGAATTTTGAGGGAACATTATGTAACCCATTACAGTCTTACATATAGTCTCCCCCAATTCATGTCTATTCCACAGACAAAACATATTCATTCTTTTCAGCTTTTTGGTATTTATTTCCTAAAACTGGGTTTGACACATAGTCTATAGTTTAAAAATATTTGTTGAATAAATAAGCAAAACCTTTCTATGTATTAATGAAGTACTTGTTAGTGATATATTTCTTTATATTAATGAAAATCACTTGTTAGTAGTTTTTTTTAACCTTTACATTTACTTTAAAAAATTTTTTATTTTAAAAATTAGCATATAGTAATATTGACTTTTAATGAATAGTTCATTGACCTTCAACACATATGTATAGATTTTTAAAAACTACTACCATAATTAGGATATACAACAAAGTGTAACCTCCTAAAAACTCTTCTTGTCCATTATTATTTCTGGCAATTAATGATATATTTTTAGTTTTGATAGCTTTGTCCTTTCAAGAATGTCATAGAGATATAATCATATAGTAACTGTTTGAGACTAGTTTCTTTCCATGTAATGCTTTCAAGATCCATTTAAGTAATTCTGTATCAGTAGCTTATTCCTTTTTATTGCTGAGTAGTATTCTCTTGTAAGGGTATACCACAGTTTGTTTATTCATTCACTTGTTGAAGGATATTAAGGCTGTTTCTAGGTTTGGACATTTATGATTAAAGCTGTTACAAATATATGTGCACAGATTTTTGTGTGAAAGTACATTCACTGGGCTAAATACCTAGGTTGAGATTGCTAGTTATATGGTATTTATTTTTAACTTTATAAAAATTGGCCAAAATATATTATTGGGACTGCATCAAAATATAAAGCTTCTGCACAATGAAGGAAACAGGAAAGCTAAAAGGCAACCTACTGATTGGGAAAGATATTTTCAAATGATCTATCCCATATTTTGGTTAGTATCCAAAATATATTAAAGAACTGATACAACTGAACACCCCAAAATCAACCCAATTAAAAAATGGGCAAGCATGAACAGACATTTCTTCAAAAAAGACATTCAGATGGCCAAACAGACATGTGAAAAGATGCTCAACATCGCTCATCATCAAGGAGATGATCAAAACTACAATGAGATACCACCTCACAACTGTCAGAATGGCTGAAGTCAAAAACACAAGAAACCATAAGTGTTGATGAGAATGTGGAGAAAAAGGACCCCTCTTGCACTGTTCCTGGGAATGCAGACTGGTGTAGCCATTGGGGAGAACAGTATGGAGGTTCCTCAGAAAGTTGAAAATAGATCTACCCTATAATCCAGTCATCACACTACTGCATATTTACCCCCAAAATATGAAAACACTTATTCAGAGGAATACGTAGATCCCTATGTTTATATAGCAGCATTATTTACAAGAACCAGGATAAGAAAGCAGCCTAAGTGTGTCCGAGGATAGACGAATGGATAAAGAAGATGTGTGTGTGCGCACACATGTACACAGACACAGACACAGTGGAATATTACTCAACCATAAAAAGAATGAAATCTTGCCATTTGCAACATCATGGATAGAGTTATAATTGGTGAAATAAGTCATAAAGACAAATATCACATGACTTCATTCATGTAGAATTTAAGAAACAAAACAAATAAACAAAAGGAAAAAAAAAGATAAACCAAGAAATAAAATTATAGAGAACAAACTGATGGGAAGGTGGGTGGGGTAATGGATGAAATAGGTGATGTGGATTCAGGAGTGCATGTGTCATAATGAGCCCTGGGTGATGTATGGAATTGTTGAGTCACCATATTGTACACCTGAAACTAGTGTAACATTGTATGTTAACTATACTGGAATTAAAAAACAATTAAAAAGAAATGACCAAACTGATTTCCTGAGTGACTGAACCATTTTGCATTTCCACCAGCAATGTATGAAAGTTCCATTTGCTCTTTGTACTTATCAGCATTTGCTGCCAGTATTTTTTATTTTAGCCATTGTAATAGGTGTGTTGTCCTGTCAGTTTATTAATTTTTTACTTTATGGGTCATGTTTCAGTGCCTTGTCTAAGAACTCTTTGCACCACGTCCCAGAGTTATCTCCTATGTTTTAAAAATAAACTGAAAAAAATTTTTTTTGTTTATTTTAACATTTATAGAAAGTTTCAAAGATAGTGCAGTGTGTTCTGGTATATCCTCACCCAGCTCTTCCTACTGTTAGCAGCTTATACTACCATGACATATGTGTCAAAACTGAGAAGCCAACATTGGTCCCTTGTTATTAACTTAACTTTTACTAGTTTTTCCACTTAAGCCCATTTTCTGATTTAGGATCCAAGCATTTAGTCATCATGTCTTTTTAGTTTGTCTCAGGTCTTTGAAAGTGTCTGTCTTTCTTATTTTTCATCTCCATGACAGTTTTGAGGAGGTTGAGTCAGATATTTTGTAGAATGTCCTTTAATTTAGTTTGTTTCTGTTTTGCTTTTGATAACAGTTGGGGTTGTTGGATTTTGGAGAGAATACCATTGAGATGAATTGCCTTTTCATCACATATCAGAAGGTCATGTTATCAACATGACTTAATCACTAGTGATGTTAACTTTGATCCTATGGCCAACTCTGTGTTTTATTCTAAAAGTTTTACATTTTGTATGTACATCTATAATCTATTTCAAGTTAATTTTTTGTATAAGTAAGAGTTTTGGGTCAGGGTTCTTTTTTTGCAAACGAATGTTCAGTTGTTCCACTATTATTTGTTGAAAAGAGCTTCCTTTTTCCATTGACTGACTTTTATGCCTTTGTCAAAAATCATTTGGCCATATTTGTGTGGGTATATATCTGGATGTTCTTGGTTTCTGTAGTTTTAAGTCTTTAATTTAGGTGGTGTGATTCGTCCAACTCTTATTTCTTCTTTTCTCACTTGTTGTGACTTTTCTAGCTCCCTTGTTTTTCCATTTACATTTTAGAATTGGTTTATTTATATCTACAAAACGTCCTGCTGGGGCGCCTGGGTGGCTCAGTCGTTAAGCATCTGCCTTTGGCCCAGGTCATTATCCCTGAGTCCTGGGATCTAGCCCCACATTGGGTTTCCTGCTCAGCAGGGAGCCTGCTTCTCCCTCTCCCACTGTTCCTGCTTGTATTCCTTCTCTTGCTGTGTCTCTGTCAAATAGCTAAATAAAATCTTAAAAAAAAAAAAAAAAGTCCTGCTGGAATTTTGATTGTAATTGCTTTAAATCTCTAGACAGTTTAGGGAGAACTGATATCTTTGCTATGCAGTCTTTCATTTTATGAACATGGTATCTCAAGTTAGTTACATCTTCTTTGATTTCTTTTATTAGTGTCTTACTGTTTTCAGCATGTAAATCCTGTATATGTTTTGTCAGATTTTTTTCTCCAGATTTTTATTTAAATTCCAGTCAGTTGATACATGGTGTAATGTTAGTTTCAGGAGTAGAATTTAGTGATTCATCACTTACATACAACACCCATTGCTCATCACAAGTGCTCACCTTAATACCCATTACCCTCTTAACCCATACCCTTGCCCACTTCCCCTCCAGCAATCCTAAGTTTGTTCTCTATGGTTGAGTCAGTTTCCTGGTTTTCTTCTCTCCTTTTCTCCTCCTCCCCCTATGTTCATCTTTTTCCTTTATTAATTTGGAATGTGGAATTTATTAAATTCCACATATGAGTGAAATCATGTGGTATTTGCCTTTCTCTGACTGACTGTACTTAGCACAATACACTCTAGCTCCATCTAAGTCATTGCAAATGTCAAGATTTCATTCCTTTTTATGGCGGAGTATATTCCTGGGTGTGTGTGTGTGTGTGTTTATACCCTACAACTTCTTTTTAAAAAATATTTATTTATTTGGCAGGCAGGCAGAGAGAAAGGGAGAAGCAGGTTTCCTGCTGAGCAAGAAGCCTGATACAGGACTTGATCCCAGAACCCTGGGAACTTGACCTAAGCCGAAGACAGATGCTTAACTGACTGAGCCACCAGGTGCCCCTATACCACAACTTCTTTATCCATTCATCAGTCAGTGGACATTTGGGCTCTGCCCATAATTTGCCTATTGTTGATAATGCTGCTAAAAACACATAGGTGCATGTATCCCTTTGAATTGGGTAAATATCTAGTAGTGCAGTTGCTGGATTATAGTGTAGTTCTGTTTTTAACTTTTTAAGGAACCTCCATACTGTTTTCCAGAGTGACTGTACCAGTTTGCATTCCTGCCAATAGTGTAAGTGAGTTCCTTTTTCTCTATATCCTCACCAACATCTGTTCTTTTGTGTGCTGTTTTTTTAGCTGTTTGGACAGGTATGAGGTTATATCTCATTGTAGTTTTGATTTGTATTTCCCTGATGATGAGTGATGTTGAGTATCTTTTCATGTATCTGTTAAGACATTTGTATGCCTTCTTTGGAAAAATTCATGTCCTCTGCCCTTTCCTTTTTTTTTTTTTTTTTAATGTAGGAATTAGATGTCAGATTTTTTTTTTTAAGATTTTATTTATTTGAGAGAGAGGGCGAGAGAGAACACAAGCAGGGGGAGCAGCAGAGGGAGAAGCAGGCTTCCTGCTAAGCAGGGAATCCAGATGTGGAGCTCTATCCCAGGACCCTGGGATCATGACTTGAGCTGAAGGCAGATGCATAACCAACTGAGCCACCCAGGCACCCCTCTTCTGTCCATTTCTTAAGAAATTATTTATTTTTGGGTGTTGAGTTCGAAAAGTTCTTTATAGATTATGAATACTAGCCCTTTATCACATGTCATTTGCAATTATCTTCTCTAATTTTGAAGGTTGCCTTTTAGTTTTGTTGATGATTTCCTTCACTGTGCATAATCTTTCACTTGATGAAGTCCCTTTTTGCTTTTTGTTTCATTTTTGCTTTTGTTTCCTGTCCCTCAGGAGATGTATCTAGGAAAAGGTTGCTACTGCCAATGTCAAAGAGGTTGCTGCCTACGTTCTCTAGGATTTTGATGGTTTCCTGTTTCACGTTAGGTCTTTCATCCATTTTGAATTTATCCTTATGTATGGTGTGTATTGTGGTCAGTTTCATTCTTCTGCATGTTGCTGACCAGTTTTCTCAACACCATTTGTGGTGGGACGAGTCTGTCTGCTTTTCATTGGATATCCTTTCTTCCTTTGTTGAAGATGAGTTGACTGTATAGTTATTGAGTACATTTTGGGGTTTTCTGTTCTATTCCATTGATCTATGTGTCTATTTTTTTAAAAGATTTTATTTATTTATTTGACAGAGAGAGAGACAGTTAGAGAGGGAACACAAGCAGGGGGAGTGGGAGAGGGAGAAGCAGGCTTCCCGCTGAGCAGGGAACCCGATGGGGGCTTGATCCCAGGACACTGGGCTCATGACCCGAGCCAAAGGCAGGCGCTTAACAACTAGGCCACCCAGGCGCCCCCTATGTGTCTATTTTTGTGCCAGTACCATACTGTCTTGATTACTACAACTTTGTAATATAACTTGAAGTCTGGAATTGTGATGCCACCAGCTTTGCTTTTCTTTTTCAAGATTGTCTTGGCTTTTTGGGGTCTGTTAGGATTATTAGGATTCTTTGTTCTGTGAAACAATGGATTGCTCGATGGAAAATGCTGGTGGTATTTTGATAATGATTGCATCAACTCTGTAGATTGCTCTGGGTGGTAATAGACACTTTAACAATGATTTTTCTTCCAATCTCCATGAGCATGGAATGTTTTTCCATTTCTTTGTGTCCTCTGATTTCTGTTGTAAGTGTTTCCTTGTTGAATTTCTGCTTAGATCATCTGTCCATTGATGTAAGTGAGGTATTAAGGTTCCCTCCTATATTATGGTATTATTATCAATGAGTTCCTTTATGTTTACTAATGGTTGTATGTATTTGGGTGCTCCCAACTTGGCATATGTACACTTGTTAGATCTTGTTGGATTGTCCCCTTTATTATTATATAATCTTCATCTCTTGTTATAGTCTTTTATTTAAAATCTAGTTTGTCTGATGACTGCTCTTTCTTTTGATGTCTGTTATCATGATGTTCTCTGCCCTCTCACTTTCAGTCTACCAGTGTTATTAGGTCTATAATGAATCTCTTGTAGGCAGTGTGTAGATGGATCTTTTTTTTTTTTTAATCAATTCTGATATCCTAAGTGTTTTGATTGGAGCATTTAGTCCATTTACATTGGAGTAATTATTGATAGATGTGAATTTAGTGCCATTTTATTGCTTGTTGTTTCTAGAGATTTTCTGTTCCTTTCTAGTGTTTGTTGCTTTTGGTCTTCCCCATTCAAAGAGATCCCTTTAATATTTCTTTCTGGTCTGGTTAAATGATCAAAAACTCCTTTAGTTTTTGTTTATTTTGGAAACTATCTTTTTTTCTATTCTGAATGACAGCCTTGCTTGGATAGAGTATTCTTGGTTGCATATTTTTCCCGTTCAGCACATTGAGTATATCATGCCAGACCCTTCTGGACTGCCAGTGTCTCTGGAAAGATGTGCTGCTAACCTTATTTGTCTTCCCTTGTATGTTAAGGACTTTGTTTTTGTCCTGCTGCTTTTAGGATTTTTTCTTTATATTTTGCAAATTTAGCTATGGTATTTCTTGGTTTGGCCTGCCTTTGTTGATTTTGTTGGGAGTTCTCTGTGCCTCCTGGATTTGAACGTCTGTTTCCTTCCTCAGATTAGGGAAGTTTTCAGCTATCATTTTCTCCAATAAACCTTCTGATACCTTTTCCCTTTCTTCTTCCCTTTCTTCTTTATCATACCTGTGATATGAATGTCATTATGCCTTATGGAGCCGCTGAGTTCCCTAAGTCTACATTTGTGATTTAATATTTGTCTTTCCCTCTTCTTCTCACCTTTGTTATTTTCCATAATTTTATCTACTATGTCACTTATTCATTCCTCTGATTTTTCCATCCTTGTGTTCATTACATCCAGTTGGTTTTGAATCTTGGTTATTGCTTTTTTCATTTCAGCCTGACTAGTTTTTAGGTCTTTTATGTCTGTAGTGAGGGACTCCTTGTTGTCTTCTATGCTTTTCTCAAGCCCAGCTAGTATCCTTACGATTTTTCCTTTGAATTTTGGGTGAGGCGTATTACTTATATCTGTTTAGATTAGATCCTGATGATGACCTTTTCCTGTTCTTTTGGGCTGAATTCCTTTGTCTTGGCACTTTGTCTAGGTCTCTATCTTCTATGTGTTAGGAAAGTCTCTTATATTTCCTGCTTCTGAGAGGGGTTTATGAAGAAGAGGTCACATACTGTTCAGGGCCTGGTGGCTTCAGGAAGTGTCTCCATTGTATGCTATATGTACATTGCTGCTGTATTTTGACTGCTCTTTCCCTCAGGTCAGTCCTCTGCAGAGTTTCTTGTTGTCTGAGGAGGAGTGTTTGGATCTTTGCCAGAGTGTGGTGAATTTTAACTAGGTGTGCTCTTGTCTACTTGTTAAAAGAGACCTGATAGTATTTCCACTAAAGCTGGAGCTTTGCACGACTCTATGATCAGTAGACATGGTGCTTGTGGGGGGTTTGTGCTGGTCTCCTGGGGAATTTATTTGCTTGAGAGAGCAAGCGAGTGAGCAAGAAAGCACAAGAATGGGGAGCAGCAGAGGGAGTGGGAGAAGTTGGGCTCGATCCTGGGACCCCGAGATCCTGACCTGAGCTAAACTGACTGAGCCACCCAGGGGCCCCTGTTTCTTGCCTTTTTAAAATGGCTAGGACTTTCGTTAAAATATTGAATGGGGGGCAGTGAGAGTGGACATTTTTGCCTTGTTCTGATCTCAAAGGGAAAACATTTTGTCCTTTACCACTAGGTGTGCTGTTAGCTGCAGATTCATCATAATGCTCTTTATCAGATTGAGAAAATTCTCATTGAGAACTCTATTCCTAGTTGAGTTTTTATCATGAATGGATGCTCAATTTTGTCAAATGCATTTTCTGTGTAAATTGATATGATTTTTGGATTTCTGAGTACCTTTGTCTTCCCAAGATAAACCCCACATTTTGTAGCATAATTTGTATTTGTGCATGTGTATATATTGCCAGATTTGACAATGCAGTTATTTTGTTGAGGACTATAGTACCTATTTCATGAGGAATATTGGTCTCTAGTTCTTCTAAACAGTAGTTCCTACCCATTGTCTGCCTCCTTCTGCAGTTTCAATTTCCATGGTTTCAGTTCCGAGGTCAACTGCGGTCCAGAAACAAATGCTCTTGTGATGTATCAGAAGGTCAGTAGTAGCCTAGTGCTATATCACAATGCCTGTGTCATTCACCTCACTTGATCTAACCATGTAGGCTTTTTATCATCTCACATCACAAGAAGGATGATTACAATAAGATGTTTTGAGAGAACATTCATAGAACTTTTATTACAGTATATTATAGTCGTTCTGTTTTATTATTAGCTACCGTTATTAATTTCTTACTGTGCCTAGTGTATATCTTAAACTTCATCGTATGTGTGTATAGGAAAAAGCAGTGTATGTAAGGTTTGGTACTATCTGTGGTTTCAGGCACCCACTGGAAGTCTTGGCACATGTCCCCCACTAAGAAATGGAGTACTGTACTTTATCTTGATATCAGAGAAATACTGGCCTTATAATGTGAATTGGGAAGTATTTTGTTCTATTTTCTGGTAGAGATGATGTAAAATTGGTGTTATCTTTTTAAAATGTTTGGTGGAATTTGCCGCTAAAATGATCAGGGTCTGGAGTTTTCATTTAATTGAAGTAGTAATCTAGGTGGGCTTTAAGTAAAAGTCCTAGTTCCAGTTCCTTGTGTTTACACCCATGTCCCTGAGGAGCTATTCAAAATAATACAACCTCTGTACTGATTTGGGTTGATGCAATGTCCATGTGCAATGCTTGAACAAATCTAAAGGATATAGAAGAGAGCTGGTCTGTGGAGAGATTGGTGACATCATTGAAAGGATAGGCAGCTTCCTATTCCTGGTGCTTTGTTAGCAAGGACACGGTGGATGATAATAACCTGAGTGATAAGCTTATGGAATCATAGTTTCCAGATCTCACCTTATTTATATTTACTGAGGCTGGGATAATTTTGGGCATAGCCCATCTGGATACATACCAGAGACTACCTCCCCTGGACTGGGTATACCTTATCAATCTCAGTTACATAATTCACATTATCACTGCTGGGCTAAGGTACACGGTGTTTGCACACATAAACAGACTTTTCTTTTACAATTCTTAGTTTTTTTAATCTATCAGAGCATGGTCAGTTTTGCACACATCTCGTGAGTCACATTTATAGGCTTTTAGCAGCTAAAAGGCTTATCCTTTTAAAAATCGCAATCGCGGGAAGCCTGGGTGGCTCAGTTGGTTAAGTGGCTGCCTTCGGCTCAGGTCATGATCCCAGCGTCCTGGGATCGAGTCCCACATCGGGCTCCTTGCTCTGCAGGGAGCCTGTTCTCCCTCTGCCTCTGCCTGCCACTCTGCCTGTGCGCGCTCTCTCTCTCTCCCTCCCTCTCTGACAAATAAATAAATTTTTTAAAAAATCGCAATCCCTAGTTCTTAGCTATTAGGGCCTATAACCTAGAGTTGATAATCTCCCTGGGTTTCTTCAGAGTCACCTTATGTACTCACTTCCGGCTTTCAGTTCCCTCTTTGTTTCTGTTTACCCTTTTTATCTCCTTTTTTTCATTTGAAGTTCACCTATGTATTTAAAAAATATTGTTACATTTTATAAAATGTTTTGGTTTGTTTTGGCGGGGAGGTCTATGTCATGTCAGTCTGCCCTATTGCTTCCATTTTTTAAAAAAAAATTGATCTTTCTTAAAGATTAGAAGGCCAGCAATCAGACTTTCAATAATTATTTGATAATTAACCATATTAAAGGCATATGTATTTTCTTTTATCCATCAAACATTATTTTTAAACATTTACTGGGAGCGAGATACTGAGATACCAAGGATAAAATAAGATCCCCGGCTCAGTAAACTTTGGGATTAGTAGGGGGCTAGATAAGGGAACGGTGGCAGCAGTATTGATAAATGCTCTCATGGAAGACAGCACAGGGCTTGATACTCAAAGGAGGTATCTTTTTTTTTTTTTTAAGATTTTATTTATTTATTTGACAGAGAGATCACAAGTAGGCAGAGAGGCAGGCAGAGAGAGAGGGGGAGGCAGGCTCCCCGTTCAGCAGAGAACCCGATGCGGGGCTAGATCCAAGGACCCTGAGATCATGACCCAAGCGGAAGGCAGAGGCTTAACCCACTGAGCCATCCAGGCACCCCATGAAGTGTCTCTTTTTAATATAGATTAAGTCAGGAATTTGTTTGTGGAGGAGGCATTACCTCACTTGAATCCTGAGAGACAAATGAGAATAAGCCAGGTGAAGTTAGATAAAAAGATACTCAAGGCAGAACAAGAGCATTAGTGAAGATGTTAATGCTTAAATTAGGAATTTTAAACATGCAGGTAGTGTGTTTGTTAAGCCTGGAGTGTAGCAACAGAGGGTTGAGAATGACAAAAGATGAGAGTGTATCTGTGTATTTTGGGCCTAATATGAAATGGGCATCTTAAGAAGATTTCATAATGTTCTTATTTTTTTCATAATGTTTTAAAAGATTTTATTTATTTATTTGACAGAGCAAGAGAGTGAGAGAGACGCACAAACAGGGGGAGTGGGTGAGGGAGAAGCAGGCTCCATCCAGGATCCTGGGATCATGACCTGAGCTTAAGGCAGACACTAACTGACTGAGCCACCCAGCTGTTCCCATAATGTTCTTATACTTGTTTTTTAAATAGAATTTTAAGATTATAACTTGCAAACTAAAATTTCACAATTTTCAAGGTTAGAAATTATCAGTCATGCTTCTTAGCACCTGAAGAGTAACATACACAGAAGTGTTCATCTATAAACATTTCCTTTTTAAAAAAACTGAAGTTAATACTAAAACAATGACATTGAAAATTTGATAACTATTATGCAGAATATTCATTTATACCATACATATACAATTAGTATGGTTTGACCCTGTTGAAATGAGATGAAATTAATGTATGATTAACTTATATTTTGGGTGCATCTAGATGGCTCTGTTGGTTAAGTGATTGCCTTTGGCCCAGGTCATGGTCCTGGGACCTTGGGATCAAGTCCCCCATTGGGGTTTCCTACTCAGTGGGGAGAATGCTCCTCCTTCTTCCTCTACCCTCCCCCTCCCTATTCCTCCCCCCACCCCCCGCTTGTGTTCTTGATCTTGATTGCTCCCTCTCTCTCTCAAATGAATAAATTTAAAAATCTTAAAAAAAACCCAAAACATATTTAAAATCAAACTTTACAAAATAAAGTTTTGGCATTTATGGCAATAAATGTTAGTTCATCTATCTGCATCTATTTTGAGATCTTGTAATGTCACTTTTTATATTATGCAACTGCCAGTAAGCTCTAAGCCTGTTTAAGTTTTTTAAGTGTATTTTATAAAACTAATCTTTAAAAGATATGTGGGAATGATCATTTTTTATGGTATAGGCAAGATAATTGATGTTAATGATGTGATTTGTTGGCTACTTCTCTCTATCTTCTTATATACCTCTTTCCTTCTAATGGTAGATTCCTGAAACCATAAGTAGAGAGAGATTTATTCCCTTGATTGTTACTCCTTATAAAATAAGTAGTCCTGGAAATGATATAGACATTAACCTAGGAGACATTTATGCCCAAATGTAAATTTGTGAGATCTTTACTGAGCCGAGGTTTTAATAAGAAGGAATCGTAGGCAGGATAATGAACCTCTCTACAACTGACACATGTCCACATCCTAAAACCTGTGAATTTAGGTTACATGGCCAGAAGGGATCAAGGGAACAGATGGAATTAGGGTTGCTAATTAGCTGTGTTTAAGATTGGAAGATTTATCCTGGAATATCTGGGTGGGCCCAGTGTAATCACAAGAGTTCTTTTTTTGTTTTGTTTTAGAGAGTGTGTGTGCTGGGGGATTGGGGAGGATAGTGGCAGAGAGAGAGAGAGAATCTTAAGCAGGGTCCATGCCCATTGTAGAGCCCAACATGGGGCTGTCACAACCCTGAGCTCAAGACCTGAGCCAGAATCAAGAGTCTGACTCAAGAGTTGGACGCTTAACTGACTGAGCCACCCAGGCTCTCCATAAGACTATTTTAAAGTGGAGAAAAGGCAGAAGAGAGTCCATGTCTGAGTTGTATAATATGAAAACCTGGCCTGCTATTGCTGGGTTTGAAGAAGGTAGCCAAGAACTAAGGAATGAGGGGAGCCTCTAGAAACGGGGAAAGGGAAGGCATGAATTCCCACTTTTGAAACTTCTAAAAGGAACACAACCTTGCTGACCAGTTGATTTTAGCATGCTGAGACTTTTGTTGCCCTTCTGACCTATAGAATTATAAGATAATAAATTTGTTTTAAGCCACCAATTTTGTGTTCATTTGTTACAGCAGCAGTATGAAAACAACACAAAAAGTGGGGCCATAAGTGATATATGTCTGGGAGGCTCTACTGAGATTGGAAAAATATCCTGAAAGTATAGCTGGGTTTAACTCATGATGATTTTTGTCTCTGTGGTTTTGCCTTGTCCAGCCTAGTCTTTGGACCTTCAGGTCAACCACACTTTAAGGGAATAGCAACAATGTAAAGAAATGGCCCACAATCTTGTAAATTGTATAGTTGAATAATTATGATGACTTTTAAAAGATATGTATTTATTTTTATGATTTTACTGCATTTTTTGGATGGCTATAGGAAGAGATATGTGCAAAAGGACCTAATAGTTTTGAGAGAATGGCATTTTAGAGTAGCTCTAAGGGCCTGTAAGATGTCTAAGGGCCTCTAAGGGCCTGAAAGAGTAAGGCCCTTTCTTTCAAAAGCAGAAATGTTCAGAAGACTGCTAGTGATGGTGACATAACATAGTTGGCAGTTCCTTTTCTGCAAAAAGAAAAAAAAGCATAAAACTGGAAAATATTGGCAAAACAACTATTTTAGGGTACTGAAAATTACCCAAAGGCAGACAACAAATTGAGAAGCATTTATTTTTGAAAAATCACTGGTGTTTCATTTAAGATAGATGGATACTCTGGCCTTTTTGCCTGTGACTTTTTATACCACTGCCTGTCTTTTCCCTAGTCTGTGTTGGTGAGAACTGTGGCTTTCCAGTCTAGACTGGTCATGAAAACCACCATTCTGTTGGCAGATGAGCAGACTTGATCTGGGTAAAGGGCAAAAACCTGTAGCTCTGCCATCTAAGAGTAGTGGACTTGATTGAGCACGGATGAATGAGGAAAAGGTGTATCTGAACTAAGCTGAGATTGTAGTTCTAGTTCAAGGCATTTGGTGGGTTAGTCAGAAGTTTAATAGGGACATACTGTATGTGTGAGAGCCATAGAAGAGTTGAATATACTTTCTACACTTCCCTGTATCATAGGGAAACTATGTATGTGCAGGACAGATGTAAGAAAACCCAAACTTAAGAACTGGTTGCAACTTTAAATGCACCTACACCTCTTCCCAGCAGATCAGTGAGCAGAAAATGAAAGTCTCATAGGCTCACGTGTTTGAGCATATTCTTTACCTCAGTTACTGTCTTATCACAAAGCAGTATTGACAGTCGGTAGCCCCAGGGAGCCAGGCTAAGAACAATAAAATAGTTGAATAGAGACACCAATAGTTGAATATCTTGGGAAAGACAGATTGTACAGTTTAAATTTTGACAAGTTACTAGATACAAGCAAAGAACCCTCAGAAAAGTTACACTTGGTTCTACTGTATTATCTTAATGTAGTTTTCAACAACAAATTTCTAGGTATACAGGGTCACACAGGAAAAATGTGACCCATATGTAAGTGGGAAAAAAGCAGAAATTGGGACTCTTAATGGGATTGAGCCATAACTTCAAAGCGGTTATAAGTATGTTAAAAAAATTGAAGGAAGTATATTCAGAGAATTAAAAATATGCTACCAATGAGTCAAATTGAAAATCTCAGTTGAAAATCTTCATTAAACCGTAATGAAGAGCCAGATGGAAATCTTAGAGTTTAAAAGTATAACTGAAATAAACTTTCACCAGATAAGCTCAAGAGCATATCTGAGAAGTCAGAAGAAAGAGTTGGATTTGAAAGATTAATAGAAGTTATCTAATCCAAAAAACAGAAAGAAAAAGATAAAAATGAACAGAACTTAGGATATCTGTGGGTCAATATCAGGTGTTCCAATGCATACAGGTAATAATGGGTGTTCCAGATGAAGAGAGAGAAAGGGGAGGGGGAAAATACTCAAAGAAATAATAACTGAAAACTTCTTAGATTTGATGAAAAAATAATTATGGATCCAGGACTCTCAGTGAATCCCAGGTGGGATAAACACAGCAAACCACATCTAGACATATTATTGTCAACTTGCTGAAACCCCAAGCAAAGAGAATCTTAAAAGCAGCAGGAGAAAAATGACTTGTCATATACAAAAGAAAAATACTATTTGCTAACAATAACACTGGAGGCTAGAGGGCAGTGCATTGAAATACTGAGTATTGAAAGAAAAAACTGTATTGAAAGAAAAAATTGCTAGCCAAGAATTCTATATCCAACAAAACTGTCTTTCAAAATATAAAGATGAAATAACAACATTGTTATATAAACAAAGGCAGAGAATTCATTGCCAGGAGACCTACTTATAGTCAGTATTAAAGAGATGTTAACTTGGATATATAGGAAGGAATGAAGAGCATTGGAAAAACTCTAGTAAATACAAAAGGGATATTCTTTTAATTAACAAAGCTCTTAAGATTGCTTAAACAATAATTATAACACTGTACTGTTGAGTTTATAACATGGATAAATGTAAGGTATATAGCTGTATTTCACAAAGGAAAAGGGGAGGAAATGGAGCTATACTGTGTAAAATTGCTAGGTTTTACCAGAATTAATCTGAATAGATTATAAGTTAAGGTACAGATTGCAATATCCAAGGATGTCTGGTAGGATGAAATTGAAAAAAGAAGTTGTCTCTCGAACACCTTCATTTTCTCAGGTGTATTGTACATGTTAGAAATAATTATGTCGGGACGCCTGGGTGGCTCAGTTGGTTAAGCAGCTGCCTTCGGCTCAGGTCATGATCCTAGCATCCTGGGATCGAGTCCCACATCGGGCTCCTTGCTCGGCAGGGAGCCTGCTTCTCCCTCTGCCTGCCACTCTGTCTGCCTGTGCTCGCTCACTCTCTCTCCCTCTCTCTCTGAAAAATAAATGAATAAAATCTTTAAAAAAATATAAATAATTATGTCCAAGAAATCTTTTTATTTATCATTATTGTTTTTGGTGATCCAGTATTTTATGCATATATTCTTTACACTATTTGAAGAAGCTCTGAATATATTTCTTTCTCTCTTTTTTTGTGGAGGAGGGACAGAAGGAGAGAGGGAGAGAATCTTAAGCAGGCTCCACACCCAGCACAGAACCTGACATGAGGCTCAGTCTTACAACCCTCATGACCTGAGCCCAAAACAAGAGTTGGACACTTAACTGACTGAGCCACCCAGCTGTCCCTGAATATATTTTTCTAAAATAAGAAAGAAACTCTACATGTAAGAGATGTAAAATGGTAGTAGTCAGAGTTGGTGGTGTGTTTTTATGATTTTCCTATGCAAAATAAATAGCAGGCACAACAAATATTGGTTATTTGTTGTTGCTTTCAGTCTTTATTGGAGCAAGAAAGGAAAATGTATTTTAGAACAAAATAGATAAAAATGAATGTCCTACCTTTCTCAGTTGGAGAATGTGATCTGAAGGCACATTTATATTTAAATTTAGTATTTAGCATGAATATGTGTAATCTGTTGGATAAAGCAGTTCTATTATTAAAAATTACCACAGTGGGATTTTTACTTGTGTTGCTATGTTTGAGTGCCTCATAAACTTAAATTAGTAGAGTAGATATTGTAGGATACATAAAGATTTATTAATGAAACTTACCTTAACTATTTTACTCCCCATTCACTTTTCCCTTTCTCTCCTCCCGATCCCTCCCTTTATATACACATAAAAAAGGAGGCTTAAACATCTCATACTTATTAATTTTGGATAGCCAATCAGGAAATCATGAGAAATATGGGATATGTCCATCTGGATATTTTATGAGTATGTATTACATGTATATGTTTTTGTGCTTTTTTGAGTTGTAAAATTTTTTCATAAATTAGATTCTGCAACGCATATTCTTTTTTTTTTCTTTTTTTTTTTTAATTTTTATTTTTTATAAACATATTTTTATCCCCAGGGGTACATGTCTGTGAATCGCCAGGTTTACACACTTCACAGCACTAACCATAGCACGTACCCTCCCCAATGTCCATTACCCCACCCCCCCTTTCCCGACCCCCTCCCCCCAGCAACCCTCAGTTTGTTTTGTGAGATTAAGAGTCACTTATGGTTTGTCTCCCTCCCAATCCCATCTTGTTTCTTTTCTTCTTTTTCTACCCCCCTAGTCCCCCATGTTGCATCTCCACTTCCTCATATCAGGGATATCATATGAT
>PISX010018360.1:0-41102 GCA_004024625.1 Mellivora capensis
AATGAGATATCACCTCACACCAGTCAGAATGGCTAAAATTAACAAGTCAGGAAATGACAGATGCTGGTGAGGATGTGGAGAAAGGGGAACCCTCCTACACTGTTGGTGGGAATGCAAGCTGGTGCAACCGCTCTGGAAAACAGCATGGAGGTTCCTCAAAAATTTGAAAATAGAACTACCCTATGACCCAGCAATTGCAGTACTGGGTATTTATCCTAAAGATACAAACGTAGTGATCCAAAGGGGCACGTGCACCCGAATGTTTATAGCAGCAACGTCTACAATAGCCAACCTATGGAAAGAACCTAGATGTCCACCGACAGATGAATGGATAAAGAAAATGTGGTGTATATATACACAATGGAATATTATGCAGCCATCAAAAGAAATGAAATCTTGCCACTTGCAACGACGTGGATGGAACTAGAGGGTATCATGCTTAGTGAAATAAGTCAATCAGAGAAAGACAACTATCATATGATCTCCCTGATATGAGGAAGTAGAGATGCAACATGGGGGGTTAGGGGGGTAGGAAAAGAAGAAAAGAAACAAGATGGGATTGGGAGGGAGACAAACCATAAGTGACTCTTAATCTCACAAAACAAACTGAGGGTTGCTGGGGGGAGGAGGGTTTGGAAAGGGGGGTGGGTTAATGGACATTGGGAAGGGTAAGTGCTATGGTTAGTGCTGCGAAGTGTGTAAACCTGGCAATTCACAGACATGTACCCCTGGGGATAAAAATACTTTATATGTTTATAAAAAATAAAAAAAATTATTAAAATAAAAAAAGGAGAATTGTTAAATAAATACAGTAAATGTGTACAATTAAAAAAAAAAAGCCTCTGCCTTTGGCTCAGGTCATGATCTCAGGGTCCTGGGATTGAGCCCCGCATCCCGCTCTCTGCTCCACAGGGGGCCTGCTTCCTCCCCACCCCACCCCCCGCCTGCCTCTCTGCCTACTTGTGATCTCTGTCAAATAAATAAATAAGATCTTAAAAAAAAAAAAAAGGAATGGAAGAATGGAACTGGTAACTTTTGAAAGTAATAGTTATCATTTTCTTCCCTCGAAAAAAGCCCACATCCCCACTGAAGGATCCATCTTGGGCACCTGCTGCCCTGAGCTACTCCTCCCAATGTCCCGGACTCCCACACCTTCTGGTCTCCACACAGGTATCTGGTACCCATTCTGCCCCCTTCTCCCTCCCCAATACTCCAGCCTGATGCCCCAAATGTATGTCCAATTCCCACATCATAAATCCTATATTAAAATTTGTAAAATACCTCTTGTATTTCTTCCCTTAAGTGTATTCAAAGCAGTCACCTTGCTAATAGTCCTTCAAGGTGAGGTTCTCATTCGTCCATCCATTTTATCATCAGGATGTAGTGTGGTATGTGACAGTCACTACTCAGTAAATATTACATTGGACCAACGAATTAAGTACTTTTTGAGTATTTAAAGTAATGACAATACTCGGGGCCTTGCCCGATCGGGACGCCAGCACAGCCCTTCAACCATCCAATGGTGATGCCCTCAACCAACCTGATGGGATGTGGAAGAAAGGAAAGATGTGGGATGCAGCTCTGATTGTTCCTTCATGACCTGGTATACACGGAGGGAAAGAAAGGGCAGCAAAGACATTATCACTCTGAGCTTTCAATGTTGCAGCAACAAAGGACAGATGGCCAGAGTGTAGTAACTGAACAAAATCGGATGCTGATCGAAACCACACCACATAGTTTTACCACTTGTGCCCTCAATTACACATTGGTCTGTTAGGAATGTCCTCAGCTGCACATGAGGTCTCACTGGCTTTGCCCTCTGGGTTCAGGAGCTCAGTAAGGCTCAACTCTCAAAGATTCCCAGCTTTCTACAAAGGACAAGAGGTAGGGAGCAGCTCAGGGAAATCACACAGAAGAGCTGGTGATGGCTGGCCTAGGAAACCCTCCTCTCACAGATGGCAGGTTCAGAGGAGGACTCAGACCAATGCGGTAATCCCAAATAATGGTCCCTAGCAAACATACAAATGCAATCATTCTTCCCCACGCCCAGGTGCCGTCTCGATGGCTTCCCAACCCACGACTGTGACATCAATGATCCACTTCACATTCAGAGAAGAGAACCCATCAAGAGCACAACCCACGTTCATCCAAGTGATACTCGATGTCTTCATAAATATCGGTCAGATTTCACCCTTGGAGATAAAAGCTCCTAGGGAAGAAAAGCTGCAGATGTTTTATAGGCTTTGACTTCAGATGAGCACCCCAGATAATTCTGTGGAAGGCGTGGGTTAAGAGTTCTCCTTTTATCTCCTTCCTCACTCTGGCTCATTACATTTCTCAGAGGATGCAGGAACATCCATCTCAAGCTTATCTCTCATCTTACTTCCAGAGAACACAGAAAGTAGGTTAATGCTGAACTGGCTCAAGTTGAGGCCCCAAATATCACAGCTGCTCTTCTTCAAAGTTTAATTTCCAAAGCAGCAGGTTGTTGGGCAAAATTGTTCTTACTCCCCAATCAATTTCCTCACGTGGTTCTTGTGTTTGGTCTTTTAGTGATTTGCCCATGGAAGCTTGGATAGTGGAGAATCATAATGGAGGTCATGTACTTCACAGAGTCTCCGGGTCACTTTAGGCTGTCACTAAACATCTACATATATATTTTTTTTTTCCCTAGAAGGAGACCTATGTAAAATACAGCCTTACCCACACTGGGAAAGTGTAAAAATAGAAGATCAAAGTGCTATAGGTTTATGTGAGCTCAAATACAGAAACTTCTAGTTGGATCTAAGTATTCTGTTTGCTAATTAAAGTTTTCGGGTAGACTCCCTAATATCTATTATCTGATTAAGAAAAGCAGGCCTGCTTTTTAAAAGAGATAGAGATGTTCTGCTGCTAAACTTGAGGATAGATCACTGATGCAAGTCCGGTACTGACCCCATTTATGGGCAGCATGCCATCGAGAATGTGATCGCACCCTAGATACAGGGAGCCTGGGAAGGAGAGATGCGTCAGCTCTCCAACTTGGGGTTGGTGGGGCTGGGTGACGTGGTCGTGCTTCTCCCTCCCCACTCACATGCCCACGGTCACCTGTTTATATATATATATGACATATGTATATGTCACTACACATATGTGCAGTACAAGAGGTACTATAGTCTATCAACAAGAAAGGTGATTTCTGGATAACTAAAAAAATTAGAAAAAACATAAAAATTATAAAACAACAAATGTTCCCAAGGGTTCTGTGATGGTGATTGTGTTTCACTTCTCTGCAAGAAGGTCCTTTTTTCCCTTAAGGGATCACAAATGATTAAAGACTTGGTAATACAAAAAAAAAAAATTAATTATGAACCAAGAAGGCAGAACTATTGGCTAATCATGAGTTTGCTCTCAGTGACCTGGAATACAACACTTGTTTTGCTTTACTCTTGTCAGCTTCATGTTCAGGGATTAAGAAAGGGTCACGGATTATGTTCACCAGACGTGTAAGGAGAGGCTAAGCATCTTTTAAGCTACTTGCTCACTCTGAAGAAAAGTTGTCTAATGTAAAGAAAAGCACATCCCAACAGGACCCACCAAGGACGTGCTAGATCCTGATCGATTTCATTTTGCCACCTGCTAACCAGTTTCCATGTTCTTCCAATTAACTTCTAAAGAGAACCTAGTTAATTACAATGCATATTATGTTTAACTTCTCAAAAGGTTCCTTTTAATATAAACAGAATATGATTGTAGATAACATATTCCCTCTCAGGCACATCTAATTATAATATTGCAAAGAGCGAACGGAAAGAAATCTGGCATAGAGTGGCTTAATATGCATCTTGAATCAGAGCCTGCATTGTTTGGGGGAAAAAAAAAGCTGAAAACAACAAAGGAATCGGAGATAGATCCTATTAGAGAGTGGATGTTTTTCAATAGCACTTGCTTCTTACTGACATCCTGCCACATATGTGAGAGAAAAGCTTATGGAAAGAAAAGCAAATCTTGAAGCAAACTCCAGTTCAGTATTCTGGCATTATATTTAATTTTACTTTAAGGGGAGTTCTGGTTTTGTTTTTCCCTCCTGAGATAAAATTAGCCAGGAACCTGGCAACATTGCTATGGCTTGAAGTCTCACCTTTGTTGATTTTTTTGTACTCATCACTGGAGTGGTGGAACCATTCTAGAGTTTCTCTGTGCAGAGGAATAAGAAACGAGTCAACAAAACAAGCTGGTAAATAAGCAGACATCAGAGATTCAACGGAGGATAAGTGAGCACACCAAGCGAACTCTTCATTAGGAGAGAATGTTTCCAGCAAAGGGGTAAGCCATAGGAAGCCTCAGATAAAAACTACAGATGTCTTTCTTAGTAGATTCCTGCAAGCCAACAGAAGGCCAACCGAATCGATGGTATGCACAAAACCTTCAGATATAAAATAACTTTTTATTTCCTAACAGTTTACACAAGAGTATGAAAATATTAACCAGTATTTATGGAGCAAAAACAAACAAACCAACCAAAAACATGGTTTTGAAAGCATTCCAAGAGCTTTGCAAGGGCTTGGCACAGACAGATGAAATGGGAAACAAAGTCCGCAGCCTCAATGAACAGAGCTGGTCATGCTCCTTTCTTATTCCAAACTTGTCTTGTCCCATTTGGGTAATCCATCTGCAGTGACGTGCTATTTATGACACTGTGCCTCTATTTGCTGGAACGATGAAGCCACGGAGGTATTTTTATGGAGTCTCAGTGGTGTTTTGAGTATAGAACTGTTGCAACTGGGAAGACCAAAGCAAGTTTGAACCCGCTCTTTACCTTTGAGTGTAAATATCAAAAAAACTTTCCTAGATCAAACAGAAAAGTTCCACCTAGTTCTCCACTTCTGAAAGGGCGTGGGGGCTTTGTTGGGCACTATCTCCATCATCGATGGCTTTGTACCAGATGTCTTCCAGCCATCACAGGTAGAAGACAGATACACACCAATCCCACACAAACTGGAGTGGGCACACATGTGTCAGCGAGGAATTTCTACTTGCAAGAGCGTGTACAAATCTGTTGCAGATAGATTTCTCAGAAAAAAGGCATGAAGGTGGTTCTCCGTGTATCGTATCCCAGGTTCCATGATTAAAACATGGAATTGATTCTCTCCACTTCCGTGTAAGTTTTGACACACAATGGCTACTTACCATGAATAACGTGTATGTTTCCATGAAACCTAAGGCCTTGTGTTCCTAGGTTTGCCCTGTCAAAGACCCAGTTTTTCTAGACTTTCTTTTTTCTACAAGTTAATTATTTTCCTACTAAGACCTGAAGAACCGCCACATCCTGCCAACCTTTGTCCCTATCAAACTATCATTTCAGAGTTTTTCCTTCTATCTCAAAGCAGAGGCACATGGGTAATTTTATTTAATGCTATGTTAGTCACCATATAGTACATCATTAGTTTTTGATGTAGTGTTCCATGATTCATTGTTTGCGTATAACACGCGGTGCTCATTATAACACATGCCCTCCTTAATACCCATAACTGGGCGACTCCATCCCCTCTGAACCCTTCAGATTGTTTCCCAGACTCCATAGTTTCTCATAACTCATCTCCCCCTCTGATTCCCCCCTTCAGTTTTCCCTTCCTTCTCCTAATGTCTCCCATGCTATTCCTTATGTTCCACATGTGAGTGAAGCCATATGGTCATTGTCTTTTTCTGCTTGACTTATTTCACTTAGCATAATCTCCTCCAGTTCCATCCATGTTGATGCAAATGGTGGGTATTCATCCTTTCTGATGGCTGATATTCCATCGTATATTTGAACCACATCTTCTCTATCCATTCATCTTTTTAAGGGTATCTTGTTTCCTTCCACAGTTTGACTATTGTGGACATTGCTCTATGAACATTGGGGTACATGTGCCCCTTCTTTTCACAACATCTGTATCTTTGGGGTAAATACCCAGTAGTGCAATTGAGGGAAGCTCTATTTTCAATGTCTTGAGGAATCTCCACGCTGTTTTCCAGAGTGTCTCTACCAGCTTGCATTCCCACCAACAGTGTAAGAGAGTTCCCCTTTCTCCACATCCTCTCCAATGTTTGTTGTTTCTTGTCAATTTTTGCCATTCTAACTGGTGTAAGGTGGTATCTCAATGTGGTTTTGATTTGAATTTAATGAGTGGCTAATGATGTTGAATATTTTTTCATGTGTCTGTTAGCCATTTGTATGTCTTCTTTGGAGAAGTGTCTGTTCATGTCTTCTGCCCATTTTTTGACTTGACTATTTGGGGTTTTTTGGAAGTTGAGTTTGAGAAGTTCTTTATAGATCTTGGATACCAGCCCTTTATCTGTAATATCATTTGCAAATATCTTCTCCCATTCCGTGGGTTGCCTCTTAGTTTTGTTGACTGTCTCCTCTTATGGCACATGGATAATTGAGCAGCATCTGGGAGCCCTGGTAGATGCTACTGGTGGCCTGAACATATGCCCAGGCCCCATCATTTCAGTCCATGCCACAGGGGGCCCTGATCCCTGGGACATGCACATATATTAGATTACACAGAAAAAAGGATTTTGCAGAGGTAATTAAGCTTATGAACTTTGAAATAGGGAAATTATTCAGACTATCTGGGTGGGCCCAATCTCATCACACAGTTCCTTAAAAGCAGGGAACATTCTTCAAATGAAGTCTGAGAGACAGAGCAGAATGCCAAGTTGAGTGACTCACAGCACAACAGGGTCTTAACCTGCCATTCCTGTGGGAAGCAGCTTGGAAAAAAGGAGAAGGAATGTGGGCAGCCTCGAGAAGCAAAAGGTGCTTCACTACAACTCTAAGGACCTGAATCTGGCCAACAATCTGAATGAACTTGGGAACAGCTTATCCTTGGAGTCTCCTGGGAGGAAGAGGGCTTGGCTGACACTGTGATTTCAGCCCCGTGAGACCATAAGCAGGGGGTTCAGGGCAGTCCAACTGTACCTGGACTTCAAACTTACAGAACCATGAGGTGGGTGCCTGTTTTAAATCGCTAAATTTGTAATAATTTGTAATAGAAAACTAACACACAGACCGACCTCCAATAGCCAGGGCCATAGTTCCTTCTCTGAAGGCTTCCTTGTGCCTCCCGAGAACGTTCTTCCCTAGTAGGTTGCAGGACATAAATGCCAGGGAACTGGTGACAGATACGGAACCAGAGCTGGGGAGACACGCCTCAGCTCCCTGGGCTCCTTAGTGGGTAACTTTGAGGTGTGTGTTCCTCAGTGAGGCTCCGAGTCTCCTGGCGGGGCTAAGCTCCAGTGGCCCACAGTGGTGATATGCTTGACAAAGCATGGTGACATGCATTTGTTGGGGGGTGGGGTGGGGTGTGCTTCCTTTTCTTCTGCATATTACATCTCTCATCTCTCCTGATTCTTGAAATCAATTTCTAAATATGCTTTTTCAACCCATCCCTCAGGGTTTATATTCCCAGGGCACCCCCAAACCAAGGCAGTGCTATTCTTCCTATCGCTTCCATAAATATTTCAGCGTGTAAGCCAGAGTCTTGTTGAGTCCACAGGACTTATTTTACTAAATTAATTCCAACCAATGACAAGCCAAGTTTGCATGGAGAGAGCATCATTTCCCAGAGTTTCACGGAACCCTCCTTGAGAAATGCTGCACTGGTCATGAGCATTAGGGGCTGTGCCTTTTTTATTCTGATTTTTAAAATTGTATTTATTTGCACATGCACGAGAGAGATAAATCGCGCATAGGCAGGGAGAGAGGCAGGCAGAGGGAAAAGCACCAAGCTGAGCAGGGAGCCCCACGCGGGACTCCATCCCAGCATCCTAGGATCACGACCTGAGCTGAAGGCAGACACTTAACTGATTAAGCTGCCCCGGCATGAGGGAAGCCGTGTCTTTCTCCATCTCCCATCTCCTAGACATTCCTGTTGCTTCACTTAGGGACTCTGTTCGGGTTTCTCCTAGCTCTTCATTTTTCAGTCTCCTCTCTCCACAGGCTCTCATTAGCAACCCGTTGCAACAGTCCTTTGCCAGGCCTCTGACTTGCATTTTCCAGGTTGTATAGAGCTGATCAAAGGCATCTCCGCTAAGCCTGAGTGCAGGCAAGAGACTGACATGAAGAGAAGCCAAGCGTTGGACCCCCTGCTCTTTGTCGGGAAACTCTCACTTCACTAGTGGGCTCCCCAGAGTCCCTTCTCCAGCATTATTGATGCTGGCAAAACTTGTAGGCATTATTTCACTCTATGTCATCTCCCGAGCAGCAATGGACGGCGGTCACAATTGGGGAAGATCAAGACATAAATGAAACAATGCTGAACCAATGATAAAGTCACAACAAAAACCTGCCTGACTGCAAAGCATTTAGTGCTCATCCTAAGTACTGAAATGTGCTCAACGGAAATGTTTTGTTTTGTTAACACATTTTAAGAAACAATACTGCACAAATTCCTAATGCCCACACAGGGTACTTTTTTAAAATAAGGAACTCACAAAGATACTTATCTGTAGCCTTTGAATAAGTGGAGTTTCCTTGCCCATGGACCCTACTGTTATTTCTGCCCTGAATCAGACAGCAGAAGGTAGTGAAGAAGGTAGGGGTTGTTATCTCTCAGGACATCAGAAAGAGAGAGACCACAAGTAAGAACAGCAGGAAGTTAGCTTAAGTGATATAACTTTTATAAAATACTAAGCACAGGCTGATATGCTGTACCTACCCTCCCACCCCCGCAAGGCAGTATGTGTGACATTCCCCACGCACTCTGGACTGCCCTCAAGCTAGGGGAAGGGAAAAACTAATGGAGATCACAGTCCTGATAGGGATCACAGTCCTGTGGGGCCGTGAGTCTCCATCAGTTTACAAATGTCTTTTTTTTAGAAAAAAAAAAAAATTCTCATCAATAACCTCACTTCCATTGACTTAATTTCCTGGAGTCCTAACATCACCCTCCCCTCCACAGTGATGTGGGAAACAGAGGTAGAAGGGAACGGAAATAGAGTAAGATTTCCTTATAACCTGCCACCCACTGACAAACACTTTGAGGTGAAGTAGAACATTCTTCCGGGAAGCTCCCAGCTACCTTCCTGTTAATGCCTCACTGGAAGGAAGAACCATCAGAGCTTGACAACAGGCGGGACTCCAGCATCCTGAGAGTCTTCCTTAACAGATGAAAGTCCTTTCGAACTCCTCCCTTTGTCCTTACCTTCCCCAACGCCCAAGTATAGAATCAGCCATTCCTCACAACCCTAGTGCAGCTCTTCCTGCCCAGAGGTCCTGTGCCTGTGTTTTAATAAAACCACCTTTTTGTGCCAAACACCTCTCAAGGATTCCTTCTTGGCCATCAGCACTGGACCTCACCAAAATGTTCCCAAACAAAATCACCTTCATGGCCTTTCTGAGACACATGCCCATGCGAAGCACAAAGTCGTTGTCTTCTTAAAAAGGCCACTAATCCTTTGGGGTGCCTGGGTGGCTCAGTGGGTTAAAGCCTCTACCTTTGGCTCAGGTCATAATCTCAGGGTCCTAGGATCAAGCCCCGTGTTGGGCTCTCCGGTCAGCAGGGAGCCTGCTTCTCTTCTCTCTCGGTCTGCCTTTCTGCCTACTTGTGATCTCTGTCTATAAAATGAATATCTTAAAAAAAAAAAAAAAAAAGACCACTAATCCCTTATGATGGGCTCAGCCTCTAGGAAGCTTCTAACCCCAACTCCCTCCCACAGGCCCCATCTCTGAGCACCATAACACAGGGGGCAGGGGGACTTACACATAAGAACTTTCAGAGTCACCTACGTTCAGTGTAGAGCTGCTCATTTTCCGGTTGCAGTTTCCCCATTAAAAGTGGGGATTTCATAATGGGGAAACAATCTTTTTTCTGGAACATTGTGAAAAATGTTTCAAGTGGTGCCTGGCAGCAGACTCCCCACCAGTTCACACGTGAGGGGCGATGCATCAATGTCAGGCTCCCCGCCCTGCCCCGGGGACACTACACCACTGGTTCCCGCCATTCATCTCATGGAAGAGGTCAGCACGCCTGAGCCGGTAGGACCATTCACTTCCATCCTCTGGGTTTCAGCTTCTCCATCTCTGTAATGAGGTCAGATCAGAGGTTTCCTAAAATCCCTGGAGTTCTAATATCTTCTTCCCATGCTTGTTTCGTGTTATTACTGACCCTGACTTCCCAAAATGATTGATGTTTTACATAGGATGCATAATTTTAGTTAGAAGAAAAATAAAAACATCTAATTAAAGCTCTGAAAAAAAGTTACTTAGAACCTGATCTATGGTTTGTGATGCACGTTAGAATTTATCTTTTGGTTATGCTATTATTTCTTGCAAGTCTTCTGATGACTTTCATTAGAAACTGTAGAGATTGTGGGAATGGTTCAGTGCTAAATTTATAAAATAAAATAATGAACTAAAAATGATACTGTGAGCACGCTTTTTTTTTTTTTTTTTTTAACTTGAGAGACAAAGAAAGGGCATAAGTAGGGGCAAAAGCAGAGGGAAAGGGAAAAACAGGTCCCCCACTGAGCAGGGAGCCAAAAGCTGGGCTTGATCCCACAACCCTGGAATCATGACCTGAGCTCAAGGCAGATGCTTAAAGGACTGAGCCACCCAGGTGCCCTTGTGGGCCCTCTTGAAAGTAGGATAGTTAAGAATATTATTATAGCAACCTAAAGAATTGGGCTAATTTTGCTTTATTCAGAAAATTATTAAAAATGGTTAGTTATCAATTATATAAGAGCAAAGGAAAGCAAGCAAGCAGAGGGGTGCAGGCAGAACGTTCAAATCCAACAAAAATCTCTCGTAAACTCTGCTACTACAATGCTAACATGTAAAACTGGCTCCTCACAGACCAACCCACTGTCATGAATGTTAGTCATCGGTGGGCCAATCACAATCATGGTAGCGCACATTTACAAGGACTCCAAGTTCTCCACATCCTGGCCAACAGCCATCTTCCCAGGTGTGAGGCCATAGCTCACGGTGGCTTTGGTTTGCATTTACCTGACGGCTAGTGATACCGAGCACCTCTTCACAGACCTGTTGGCCGCTCGTATGGCCATCCTTGAAGAGCGTCTATTCCATGCCTTAACCTCATTTTTAAAATCAAGTTACTGAAGTTTTGTTTTTGTTTCCCTATTGAGTTGTAGGTGTTCCTTATCTATTAGGAAATTAACCCCTTATCTGATACACACTTGGCAAATATTTTCTCCCGATCTATAGGTTACTTTTTCACTCTGGTTTCCTTGGCTCTACATAAGCTTTTTAGTTTGATCAAGTCCCCCTTGTATATTTTAGCTTGTATCGCCAGTGCTTTTGGGGTCATATCCATGAAATCATTGTCAAGACCAATGTCACTACAGAGAACACTATGGCTATTTCTTTAGAAGTTGTTAATAGAGCTGCTTTATGACCCAGGACTCACACTGCTGGGTATTTATTTATCCACGAAGATTGAAATCAGCACATCCAAGAGCTATGAGCACTCTAGTGTTCAATGAGGCACCAGAGCCAAGATGTAGAAACAAGCTAAATATCCATTAACAAATGAATGGATAAAGAAAATGTGATATATACGTACAATGGAATTTTACTAGCCTTACCCAAGAACCCTGCTGTTGGTGACGACATGGATAAACCTGGGGGGCGTGATGGTAAAGGAAACAAACCAGTCACAGAAGGACAAACACTGCCTGATTCCACTTACAGGACATATCTGCGATAGTCAAACTAACAGGAGCAGAGAGTAGAGTGGTAGCTACCAGAAACTGGGGGAAGAGGAAAACGGGGGGTTGCTGCTAATCAATGGACATAATGTCTTAAGTATATAAGATGAAAAAGTTCTAGAGATCTGCTGCACAGCACTGTCTCTATAGTTAACAATACTGTATTTTACACTTAAACATTTGTTAAGAGAATAGCTCTCATGTTTAAGGGTTCTTGCCACAATAAAATAAAAAACTAAAATTAGCAGCTGGTTGGCTAAGACTTTGAACATGACCTTGAATTAAAAAAAAAAAATGAAGTCAGTAAAGAAACTAAAGAATTACTTGTCTAATTAATAGCTCCAGAAGCTTTCATTTTCTTTAATAATACTTCTCAGATACCCCAGCATTAAGTTGGCATAATCATGGAGGAGGATGGCAAATGCTTCTTTCCAGTTTTGCTCTGAATACTTTTCAACGGCTAAAATCTTTTAAAAGTATCTACCCAAGCATGGCTTGTGGAAAAGAGATAAAAAGCTAAAAAAAGAAAACACATTATGCAGCAGAACTCATTTGAATGATTTATTTAAAAGTGTTACTGAAGAAAAGAAAGAAAATTCTTTAGTATACAGAATCTATCTCTGAAATCCTTTGGGGAGACACAAATTTATTTTGCTCACATAATCTGGGCAATAAAATTATGGCATAATCATACAAACATTTTATAAAATAATGCTGGGGAACTGAGTAATGCAAATCACTAGGCAATTTCCAGATATCCATATTATTTGCATATTTAGAACAGGCTACTTCTAGAAACCTACTCTGCAAAAAGACTAGCATGTGTACACAAAGAAAATAATAGTTCTAAGAGTTATTAAGTAATGACTATGCCTCTATATTGAGCTCACTTAATACTGACAAATATCCTTTTCTACCCATTACTTCTCTCCCCACCAGTGGCCCCACATGATGATTCTCAAAGGAAACCATTATTATTAAGAGAGAGGAAGTCTTATGCTTTGCTGTCTGTCCTCACCATGATGCCTAGGGAATAGTGGTATCTATAGACTTGAGGAAGAACTGAAGAACTCCTACTTTAAGAAATAATATATCAATTATTAATCAATTATATATCATTTTCATCATCATATATCATATATCATTATATATCATTATATATATATCAAGTATATAATATATCAAATTAAGATCTGAAATGCTGTACATAAAGTGATGCTATTGGGAATCATTCAAAATTAGATTCCTAGACATTAAAAAAAAAAATCCTTAAATATCACACAGATACAGAGAATAAGAGGAGGTGAAGGTAAAATCTAGGAAAGGTCAGTGTCCTAACTGTAAGGATGGAAGGATTTCTTAAGTTCAGGGCAATGTATTAGTTTCTTATTGCTGCTGTCACAAATAACCACAAATGTAGTCACTTAGCTCAAATTAATTATCTTATAATTCAAGAGAGAAGAAATCTGAAATAGATCTCAGTGGATTAACACCAAGGTGTCTGCAGGGCTGTGTTCCTTTTGGATGCAGGGGAGAATCTCCTACGGGACAATCAGTTTCTTTGCCCTTCCCTGCTTCCAGAGGCTGCCCTTCATTGCTCGACTCATCTTCATCTTCAATCTAGCAATTGGATCCTCTGAACTCTGATTCTGTAGGCCTACCTTCTCTTTGACTCTCTTATCTCCCTCCTACCTTTTTAAGGACGCTTAAGGACGCTTACACTGGCCCACCCAGATAATCCAGGATAATCCCCCTATCACAAGATGTGTAATTTAATCATATTTGCAAAGTCCCTTTTACCATGTAAGGTAACATTCATGTAGGCTCTGGGGATTAGAATGTCAAGGGAGCTGAAGGGCCATGATGCTGCCAAACAGTTATAAATGCATGTGGATATCCATGAGATTTCAAGATGCGAAAGGGAGGTGTGGAGAGGAAGCAGAAATGAAGATAGAGATTCTCAAATAATCCATCAGCCTAAGAAAGTACGATGAGTGACTCGCTATCCCAGGGCTCCCTTTCTGATCATGAATATTTCTTTTGGACTTGAGTCGAAATATACATTATTAGACATGTATTACCAATAGTTTTTTCTTTCCTTAAAGATTTTTAAAAAGTAATCTCTATACCCGACATGGGGCTTGAACTCACAACCCCAAGATCCAGAGTCCCACCCTCCACCAACTGAGCCAGCCCGGCACCACTAGTTATTTCTATGGTAAAATTTCCATTAGCAAAATATATTTATGTTACAGAATGTATAATTTGCTGAGTTTTGGTAAACGTATGTACATGACTAACTGATGTTGTTTGGGAATATAGGTGAGGTTTGGTGGGGTGAGATCCGGAGCCGATGACCAGGATAGAATTCTTGAGACGTCTTTGGTACAAAAATGGTGTGGGTTTATTAAAGTGCGGGACAGGACCTATGGGCAGAAATTGCTGTTGCACCAGAGTTGTGAGGGGTGGCTGATTTTCAACTTTGGGAGTTGGGGGAGGTAAGGAAAAGGGAGTTTTTCAGAAGAACTTTATTTTTAAAAAATATTTTAAATTTTTTTCTCAGTGTTCCAAAATTCACTGTTCACACACCACACCCAGAGGACCATGTAATACGTGCCTTTCATATGCTTAAGAGGACCTCCAAGAAACAAAGGCCTTTGCAATTGCCAAATTCAGATTGTTTCTCCCCCTAGGAAGGCATTAACATTAAGACAAATGGGAGCTTCCCAGAGGGAGGACTGTCACACCTGGAGTGGGGGGGAGGGAGGGTTGCAGGGTGTCAGCTTCTGCTTTGTCCTTAGCTAGCCTTCTGCTCCCTCATCATAACCACCACACTAATCAAGATAATTTCTCCATCACTCTAAACTAAAATACTTGCAGATTTTCTATTTCTAGCAGTATCCTATACATAGCCCATGTACACATATCAAGTCAAGTATATGGGACATATATAGTTGGTGCCTCGTAAGATTTCTACTCATAAGGTAGAAATATACCTTTCTACCAGTGTCTTTAGAACAGAAATTGTCCAAGGATAAAGAGGCTACCTCCCAACCAGGGTTAGAACACTGGCCAAAAATATTTTGATTTAAAAAAAAAAATCAACTTAATTAAGTTGTTTTTCCCCCCTATAGTAAACTACTGATATTTATTTCTTAAGGAAATACTTCAGCATATGGTTGAGATCTGTGAAAGCGAATCACTGCTGGGATGGTGTCTACTGTCCTCCTTATAGGATACTATGTATCTACTTTTATCTATCAAGAGTGCTCATAGCATTAATCACAAGTTCCTGCTTTTAGAGAAATGTTTCTAGGCAGTTCTTGATGTCTAAACAAGAGGATGGTGACAAATTAGCTATAAAATCATCTAAGACATGCAATGATTAATAAAAATCTGGAAAATGAGGATTGGACCAAGTTCAAATTATATTATCGAGCCTTGGTAAAAAAAAAAATCTAATTAGGTTGGCAGCCCCCTCCCCCCAAAAAACAAAGCACTTCGTCTAAAAGTTCAGGAAAGGACAGTAAGTGTATTTTGTATCGCTCACAGGGAAGGGCTGGAGAAAGGAAGTGCTGTGATCCGGTGGCTATCACGGAAGCTATCACGGAAGCCTGGGTTAGTAGAATCCTCAGAACAAGACTTAGCAAGGATGAGAGAAAAATGTTCCCAGAAAAACAAAAAGAGGGAAGAGCCCCTCACAGAGGGAGTGTCACTACTGAGACAATCAAGAGGAAACCACCACCCTGTGTAAACTGGCAGAAGAGGTAAAAATCACTGCACATGACTTGAAGGTGGAAAGTCAGAACCCCTGGTTGAGAGAGAAAGGCTCCATGTCCCACACAGATGATGGTCCCCTCAGGTGCTCACTGGGGGGCAGAAGGGACATCCAGTATGTCAGTCACACACTAGCTGAGCTGCTGGTGCCTTGCTCAGAGAAATGGTTACATTGAACCCTTCAAGTTTTGGTTATATTCATGCAACAAACTCTGGGACAAAGTGGTGAGGGCTGCCTTTCCCAAATCTTACTGTGCCTCAACAAAAATCATTTTGGGTGTCTGCAGAGGGAGGGCTTTGGTGCCAGACGATCTAGGCTTTGAGTTTCGGCCAGCCCCCATGTTAGCTATATTAACAGGATATACTACTTATCCTTTGTACCTTTGGTTTCCATCCTGTGTAAGATGGAGATCATGCCCAGCTCCTGTTCTTAGGGGGAGTCAATGTCATCCTAGATCTAAAATGTGCTGCGTGCCTTGCACAGTGCTGACTTCTCACCCAGGGTTCTATATATTACGGCGTATTTCCCCTCTTCCCCTCCACCATCATTCTGTCATCCTTCGGTTAAAGTGACAAATGTCAGATAAATAGACTCAACTCCAAAACATTAAAAAAGCACCAAGGTCCAGCTGTGTTGGAGGGGCCAAGGATATTCTGATGGACAAGTGGACTTCACTGTGTGAAGAGGGGAACCGGGACCCACCCAGGAAGAGAGGGCACCCTTAGGCCGTCCTCCTGGCTAACATGAAGGAGAAATGACCGATTATGTCAGCCTGGAGAGAGGAGTCAGTGAGCACGCGCAGGGGGCACCCTCCTCTCTGGTACTTCTGGCTGCCTCCACCTCTTCTGACCCCAGCAGAAGTTTCTGGGCAATGGGGCACTTGGGTGGCTCAGTTGGTTAAGTGTCTGCCTTCGGCTCAGGCCATGATCCCAGAGTCCTGGGATTGAGCCCCACATCAGGCTTCTTGCTCAGTGAGAAGATTCCTTTTCCCTCTGCTTGCTGCTCCCCCTGCTTATACGCTCTCTCTCTCTGACAAATAAATAAATATATAAAATCTTTTTTAAAAAAGGTTTTGGGGCAATGAACTCCCCATTCTCCAGGGATGATTGAAGCTGTCATTCCAAGGAGACTGAAGAGAATATATTTCTTTCTAGCTATAAATGAGGCATATCTTTATGTGAGTCTGTCTTCTGGCTGCTTGAATATATCCTGATGTTCAGTTGGAGATGTACGTTTATACGGAAATTGTCAAGTGATGTTCCTTTCCTTACTTTGTCCATTTTTTTTAAATCAGTTGAACACACCAATACATATTCACTACACACACGTGCGTTTATATTATGTTTACAAGCCCAACTTAAAAACCGTATAACAGTGGTACCTAACAATAACTCCCTAACCCAGAAATTGCTACAAGCACAACTAAGGCATGTCAACTGATTTTTCAAAAAATACCACTACTTCTAAGCCAATACTTTTGAAAGAATAAAAACATGTGCATACAGATTTTAGTTATTGAATCTTATTATTTTTAATGGAATAAAGAAAGTCCGATTGTCATAATCCAGAGTGTATAATTACTGCCAACATTTTATCATGTTGTCATTATGACTTAGCAGAATTTTAATGTTTAATTCTTAAGGGTGTTCGAAAACACTGTTCAGAGTTCTCTGCACTCTAACAGTATGTGCTGCAGACATGTGAGAGAATAAGAGAAAAGTTTGGAATGTTGAGGGTTGATGGCCATTTAAATCCTTCACACATCAGTGGGAGAACAGATTTCTCAGTATTGGAAATCACGACGCCTACCTGCACATTATAGATTTGTGATTTAATTAAAGCTTCAAGTTTCCCTGAAAACTTACACAATTAAAGGCTTTTGCAAATGCATAATCTTCATACATTAAGTAAAACTCTATTTTTTTTCCTATTGATCTAACAGTCTTATTCTAGAACATTCCATGGTATTGAGTTTTGAAATGGCAGCAGAGGAACAAGTCCCTCAAAAATCGATTCCATTGATTTCCATTCATGCAAATGCATTACGTTTTACCCTAGTTGATGTTCTTTCCTACTAGATGAGAGTCAGACTGAAGACCAGCTTTCTACATTCTGCTCAATCCCACTTCCCACCCATGTTTCCAAGAGGATCTCAGAGTATTTCTGAATAAACAACAAGGCAACATCTCACCCGTAAAGTTTTCTAAAAAACAAGAGCATCGCTATAATATGATGAATTATGTGAATGATAAACTGCAAATACACATAATGATAAGAACATATAATAATCATCGGAGAGACAAGATTCAACATGATCCATTTATTGAATACAAAATAGGAGATACTCAGATTAAAACATTTAAAACTATGAAGAGGGGCACCTGGGTGGCTCAGTGGGTTAAGCCTCTGCCTTCGGCCCAGGTCATGATCACAGCAGGGAGCCTGCTTCCCCCCCCTCTCTCTGCCTGCCTCTCTGCCTACTTGTGATCTCTTTCTCTCTCTCTGTTGAATAAATAAAATCTTTCAAAAAAATAAAATAAAATAATAAAACTATGAAGAGATAGGCCAGTGCAATGTAGGCAGAATGAGAAGGGGAGATGCAGCTCAAAGCACGTATCTATAGTTCCCAGGTGTCCCTTTATAGGAACCACTACCTGTCTCCCTCTAGAGTTGCAGGCAAGTCAGGAGACCCTATTCTCAGTCTTACGATGGTGTAAGACCCTGACAAGTCAATTAATATCTTTTAACTATTTACTATTATATCCCGATGACTATAAAACATATATTTATACTCCAGACAGTCCTGCTAAGCAGCAAGGTTTTTTACTGAATTACTTTATTGCCTCTGCTGGGAAGTCCACTAGTCACCTTTAAGTCAACATCTCCATTCAGCCCATCATTCCCCCCAAGGCCTTAGACTGACCCGGACTGCTATTACTTCATGAGTGGCATTATTACTCACCTCTTCTACTCTTCTCAGCCTCTCAGAGGATCTTAGATATCTCCTTATATTCCACTCCCACCTGTATCCCCCACTGTATACATTTGATTATGGTCAAGCCCCATAAATCTAATCCTATATTAAGTTTCCAATCCATTGCTTCTTTTCCACTTGAGTTGGAGCTGCTTGAAGTAGGGCCTCCAACACTTCTTATCTGGATTGTTCTAATGAGTTTCTAATAGATCTCTCCCTGCTTCCAATCCTGTTTTCCTTCTAATTTTTCTTCATAGTATTGTCACGTCATCTTGGAAAGTGAAATGTGTCCCCCACCTCTCTCCATCTCTTGCTTAAAATCCTTGCCTAGCTTCCCTTAGAGTTCAGAATAATGTTTCAAGATCAAACAAGGAATGTCCTATTAAATTTTGACTGAAACAGAGAGTAGGTTGACTGCATTTCCCTAACCTTTGAAATGTTCGGATTTCACCTGATAAACTTTAAGGATTATCTGTCTCACAAATTCTACCCCCATAGATCAAATCTCTCCACCCACCTTCCTGGCATCAGGACACCCCTCTCTTCCCACCACCACCCTGGCTTCATCTCTTGGACACTCCACATATAATAGAGAACAGAGACCAAAAGGTTTCCTGCGCCTTGGGATAATTAATTTTATGAAACCAATAATGCATGGGAACCATGGAAGCAGCTGCCCAGTCTCAAAGCAGATTCCAGAGGAGAACATTCACAAAGATCTTATAGGCAATCTCCAACCATATGAGTGCCTTTCCAGGCCCCTTTCTAATTAGCCACCTTACATCATTGTAACTACTCCTATGTCACAGTTAACCGTTGGCTTTATCAAGGAGGTGATAAAAGGGTTTCTGTATTTGTCTTTCCCAAGTATTTCTCTTCTTGATATTTCAGAGAGGACCTCTAATACTATTACAAGTCCATCAAGAGCCTCCAGCCATGCCGGCATGTGTGGCCATGGGACTCGAATCAGCTGGAAACGCTGCTTACCAAAGCACACAGCATCTAAAAATCTACAATTCAAGAAGGTGCCCTGCAGGAAAGGAAGAAGACCCCAATAACCAGACCAATAAATAAAAAAGGAATTCTCCAAGGGGCAAAAAGATACATGAAACAGGACAAAGTAGGATAGAAAATATCAGATTCCTTTCACTTGATTTTATCCATTCACTCAATTAAGCACTAGACTACTCAGTTGGGATTAGGACATTTCTAAGTCATTTGCAAATATATTAAATCATGCAATCCTCCTCCTAAGTCAATGAGCTCATTGTTACTCGTATTTCTATTTTGCAAATGTGCAAATGAAGGCTAATAGAGATTATTACTTGAAATGCATTCCCACGGCCAGGAATCGGCAGAGCCAGGCCATGAACTCTAGTATGTGGCTGTAGGGTCTGTGTTCCTGAGGACTGTGCTCTGAAAATGTACTCTAGCTCAGATGGCCTGGCCAAGGAAAATATTTCTTGACTCAGCAGCATTATGACACCAAATGTGTGGGTTTTCACACCCATCCGTTCTCCCGATCTCCAAGAGGACCAGCTGGGTGTCCTACAATTTAGTGCAATTTTGACTCTACCGACCATAAGTTCATAGACTCTAAAGGTCAAGGGCTCAGTCCCACGAGTCTGCCCTCCACTTCAGATGCCAAGCACAAGTAGTGGGTCACCAGGTTACCCACAGTTTTGTCTGACTTGGCTACAAATTGGGGACCGCCATCACCCCCTCTTCAAATTCAATCATTTGCTATAATGGCACACATAACTCAGGGCAACAATTTACTTACAATTACTGGTTTATTATAAAGGATGCTATGAATGATACAGATGCACAAGCACCTAGGACAGCATCTAGAAGGGTCCCAAATCTCATAAGTCTCTGTCCCCTTGGAGATGGGTATGCCACCCTCCTGGCACATGGATGCCTTCACCAACCCAGAAGCTCTGCAGGCTCCTTTATTTAGGGGTTCTTAGGAAGGTTCCATTATGTGGACATATTGATTACACCATTGGTCACTGGTGATTAACTCAGTCCTCAGCCCCTCTCCCCTCCTTGGAGATTGGGGGGTTGGGGCTAAAAATGCCAACCCTCTAATTACCTCGTTGGTTCCTCTGGAAAACAGCCCCCATCCTGAAGCTATCTGGAACAGCTAGCCACCAGTCATCTCATTAATGTAAACACAGGCCTGGTTGACAGGAGCTTATTATGGATGACAAAAGATGATGCTACTTCTGCTATCACTCAGGAAATTAAAAGGGTTTCAAGAGCTCTGCGTCTGGAACTGGAGGCAGAGACCAGGTATATACAGACCTTCCTTGACTTACAATGGTGTTATGTCCTGATAAACCCTTCGGAAATTGAAGATGTCTCAAGTCATAATGCATTTATTACAACACCTAACCCACTGAACTGACATCATAGCTTCCCCTAGCCTACCTTAAAAGTGCTCAGAACACTTCCATTAGCCTACAGTTGGGCAAAATCAGCAAACTCCAAGCCTATTTTATGAAAAAGTGTTGGATATCTCATGTGATTTATTGAGTACCATACTGAAAGTGGAAAACAGAATGGTTGTTGGTGCAGGACGAGCCTAAGTGTAGTGGGTGTTTACCCTCCTGATTGCGTGGCTGCCTGGGGTTGGGGGCTGGGGCTGCCAGTGCCCGGGATAAGAGAGTATGGGATCCCCTATTACTAGCCCAGAAAAAGATCCGAGGTCAAAGTACAGTTCCTACTGAATGCTTATCACTTTCGCACCACCATAAAGTATATTAAAAAATTAGAATCATTGTGAGCTGGGGACCATTTGCATTTCTTACATAATATTACATATCACACCTGGACGCCATATCAGCTCCTACGTTAATTCCCCCTAACTCCAAATATTGGGAAGGCCACATGTTCCCCAACTGTCCTTGGTCTGGTTACCCTCCCTGGGAATGAAAGAAACCTCCACGGGAGTGTGTCTAGGGGCCTGGGTGTGGGCAGAGTTCAGACTACAAGCCTTTCCTCCATGTGTGGTTTATCAAAGCTCGGAGCAGCCTCGCTGATGAGGCATGATGGTTGAACATCCAATGACATTTCATTTGTAAACCTTTATTTGCAAGGAAGAACGCAGTTGAAAACCTACAACCTGTCTTTCTACATGTTCAGTTAGCATCTCGGCAGGCATGTCAAAGATGAGACAAGATGCCCACGCGAGGAGAGCGAACGGTCACACATCAGGCCTTGCGCAGCTGGGGTTGCAACAAAGAGGTGTGCCAATCCCAGGGTTCTCAAGAACCCAGGGACCTCCAGGAGAGCTCTCCTCAGCCTGGGGGCGGGGGGGGGGGGTCCTGCTTCCCATCACACCTACATTAGCCCACCTGCTGGGCTAATAAGCACAAAGGGAAGAGTGGAGAAGGCAGCAGGAGACCAGAGATACCAACAAAGACCATCCTTCTGGAGGTGGCAGGACTCCCACGTTACTCATGTAAGAGAGACCACATACACTGTTTGTATTTGGACACTAGGAAATCTCACAAACCTCGTGAGGGGGGTCAAGAGCATCAGTTCCAGCCCCCTCCCAAGCACTTCTGCTACTATACATAGGAAGCCAAGGACTGCTCCCAATCTTCACACAGTTCCCAGTCCAGAGGACCACAAAAGCAAAGGAAGCAAAAACTCAGTTTCAATGCCCTGTAATGTTTTGTTGCAAACATTATCTTGGCCGCGAAAGTAATTTTGATGGCGATGTCTGTTCAATCCGCGTACTCACCTAGACAAGCACATTTTTATCTCAATTATTACTAATTCTCTGTTCATTTTACTGACATTCTCCAAATGGGAAAGAAAATTCACCTAATTATAGCTCAATTCCCACCGTATTATTATTCAAGCAAAGAATGTTAGGTATTTTCAAAGTTTGGTTTTAGGTTTGAAGGGTTAGGCGCAAGAAAGAACAGAATAAATGTATTAAAAAATGTTACATGTAGTCATTTTAGGTAAAATTATGTTAATTTTTAAAAATTTGTTTGAGGGCACCTGGGTGGCTCAGTGGGTTAAGCCTCTGCCTTCGGCTCAGGTCATGATCTCAGGGTCCTGGGATCGAGCCCCACATCGGGCTCTCTGCTCAGCGGGGAGCCTGCTTTCCTCTCTCTCTCTCTCTATCTGCCTATCTGCCTACTTGTGATCTCTGTCAAATGAATAAATAAAATCTTAATAAAAATAAAAATAAAAATTTGTTTGACAGAGAGAGAGAGGGAGAATGAAAGTGAGAGCATAAGCAAGGGGAGTGGCAGACAGAGGTAGAAGCAGGCTCCTTGCTCAGCAGGCAGCCTAATGCAGGACTCACACCCAGGACCCCAGGATCATGATCTGAGCCAAAGGCAGATGCTTTATCGACTGAGCCATCTGGGCGCCCCAAAACTATGCTAATTTTTGAAGAAATAGTTTCTGTATCATTTCTTTGAACGAAAATATATGAAATTACCAACTGGCACTTGACCATGACTGCCCACACTAGCAAATGTTTAGTTACAAAAGGAGAGTGGACAGAATAACAGACTAGGCTCTAATGGTTAGTTTGGACGAGGCATTGTTAAAGAGACTGAGGTCTACCATGTCTTCCTTATTATTCATTCAACAAATGGTTGTCATATTATGTGTAAGACACTGTGTGACATATAGGACATGCAGTAGGAGACACAGAATAAAAATAAAAGGTCAAATCCATTTTTCAGCAAGTCTGTGCGTGAACTTCAGTCCTAAGCTATGGGAAAGAGACTACAGAAAATGATTTCATGCTATTGATACTATTAGCCCATGGAATTATTTATGTTTTCTTTCAGTTCTGTACAGCTACTACCTGCAGATAATGCAGGTAGGAAAACTTACTTCTTTAACCTGGGACCTAAAAGCCAGCCCCAATTAAACAGGTAATTTGCACGTAAAAACAAATATACACTGTTTTTCTGACAACCCTGAGCTAATAGCATATATTAAATAAGTACGTGCTATTTGTCAAGGCTTTTTTTTTTAAATGTACTTATTATTTAACACATGCTATTAATTCTCTCAGGGTTGTCAGAAAAACAAAATAATGCTCATCACTAACGAAGTAATATGTTTCAAGTAAGGTTAAGTACATTTTTCGAATTCTCCCGAACTACTTCCTATCATAGTTATCCCCAAAGAGAATAAAGAATAACCAAAAAATGTTCACGACTGTTTCTTTCAATACTCACAGTCTAGTCATTTGGGATTGCAGTCTTTATTAGGCTAAGATGTTAATTTGTTAACGTCAAAAAAAAAAAAAAAAAGCAAAGCATGCAGCTCTCAGTGGAAAAGTTAATTCTAACGCAGTAGAACAAATTACCACTGGTAAGCAAAGCAGTTTGGAGAAGCTTCTAAGCATTTGTAAGGAATAGACACACTGTTGCAAAAGGAAGAAAATGCAACAGAAGATAAAAACTAGACCTGCTCAACATTTTGCTTGAGAGTGGATGTTTCTGTTCGATGTGCACCAGCCCAGCCTGGTTTGCCCGTTATTTCTGGTAGCATTTAATCTTGTCAAGTTTCCTTTTGAAAGTGTAACATTTGACATCTACAGCAGTAAGAGTGACAGAAATTCAGTCAGCGATTTTTTTTAAACTCCTAATGATATTCTTTTCTTCTCATCGTATTTCATTCGTTTGCTAGAGAGAATTCTATTTTATGTAAAAAAGAAGCATGCTGAGCCTTTTAGAGAAGGACATAAGAATATTGTTTATTGCCAGTCACAGTATGCTTTTTATAGGAGGATAAAAACGGGTCCTTCTGTCCATAGAGTGGAACAAGAGAAATAGCTTTACTGCATAATTTATTTTTCTGGCACATGCTCTCAACAGTGACTATCATTGCCATCCAATAGACACTTGATTAGTTTCCTTAGAGTTCTGTTATACTTTGGGTCATTAAGCAGTTTGGTCAGCATTTTCCCTGGGCAGTAGAATATCACGCGAGCATCTGAGTTCAGTTTGTGAACATGTGAACATATCAACGACTCATTAAAAAGAGCAATTCAAAAGTCTGATTTAAACACTGCTGAGTGTCTATTTAATTGAATATCAGGCATATGTGTCTGCAGCACCGTGGGGTGCTACAGGATTTGTCAGAACCACAGTAACTGCGTGGTCTTTGGAAAACAGTGTATTTAACTGTGAATCACCTGAAAGTTGGCAGTCCGTGCATTTCATTCCACCAAGCTCTGCCCACCCCCTAAGTTAGAGACTAGGAAGCACGGATACCAGTGAATCACCCCAGGTCCAAGTATACACAAGGAACACAAGTTTTCAGTCTTCTGTGCTAAATGTGGTGACAGTGATCTCCAACTCTGAGCACTTTGGAGGATGCTTAGGGAAGAGCTGAAATATATAATTCCAATAAGAACTGGCCTGGATGCCTTGTGTGTGCTAACACTACAATCCTGACAATGTTCCTGAAAAGGAAGTATTTTTATCCCATTACAGGTGAACAAAAAACAAGCAAGCAAAACTGGGTCCAGAAGATCAGTAACTACATCTGGACTGAAAACCAAGGAATTAGATTAGAATACAAACCTCCCTCAAAATCTTCTCATTTTTGCTGTCTCTAATATAGGTATAGTAAGTTAGTGTTGTGTGTCTTATTATTATTTATTTTAATGCCTTTAAAATCCATATAGTTTCTAGAGCCTAGATAAGAAGAATTCCTCTTGGGGTGCTTGGGTGGCTCAGTGGGTTAAAGCCTCTGCCTTCGGCTCTGGTCATGATCCCAGGGTCCTGGGATCAAGCCCCACATCCAGCTCTCTACACAGCAGGGAACCTGCTTCCTCCTCTCTCTCTTAGCCTGCCTCTCCGCCTGCTTGTGATCTCTAAAAAAAAAACAAAAACAAAAAACAAAAAGAATTCCTCTCTTCTTACCAAGTACTATGGAGTCCTTGGAATTCAGTTCTCTAACTCAATAGCCAGTTACCAGATTATTATAAACTTTCAAGTTTATGACTCATTTATACCATAGGGAGCCAGTAGGTTTTAGATGTAGGTCATTCATGGATCTGTTTAATTGTTGAGCGTCTACTATGTGCTGCACACTGTCAGGTCTTGAGATATGGAAAGATTCCTTGGTCTCCTAAGGTAATCAGTAAAAAATACATAAACTTGGGGTGCCTGGGCAGCTCAGTGGGTTGAGCCTCTGCCTTCGGCCTGGGTCATGATCCCAGGGTCCTGGGATTGAGCCCCACATCGGGCTCTCTGCTCAGCGGGAAGCCTGCTTCCCACCACCCCCTGCCCCCACCCGCCTGCCTCTCTGTATACTTGTGATTTCTATCAAATAAATAAATAAAATCTTTAAGAAAATACATAAACTTGAATTTGCTGCTTTCTCCTTACATACAATTAACCATGGAATGATAAAACAATAATAATGTTTTTTTTTCTTTTAAAGAGGGGGAAAAAAGACACCACAATAGAAGCCAGGAGTAGACTTCCTAAATAGGACCCTGAAGCTTGAAACCATGAAAGAGAAGGATTATTTTGACTTTGTGCTAGCTAAAAATACCTCTACAGAAAGAAAAAAACACGTTATAACCATTACATGACACGTGCAAAACCAGGAAAGATATTTATAACTTATGGTATGTTAGAAAAATGATTAAAAATGATAGAAAACAGGGCAAAGGACAGAAGGAGCTATTTCAAAAAGCCAATTTAAAATGCCAGCAAAAATAAAACAAAATAAAATAAAATGCCAGTAAACCCATGAAACCATGTCTTGCTTCAACAGCAAGGAAGGGCACGGGAATGAAATCATGGCTCTACATTTTCTTCAACACACCCAGTGTGGATGGGGTCTGAGAGGCTCCAGCCCAGTGTCATTGCTGTTATTTTGGGGGGGAAGGGAGGGACACCCACATTGGAGTGTCTACCTCACTGACAAGGTATTTCTTTCTTTCTTTTTTTTTTTACTTTTTTTTTTTTCCTTAAGATTTTATTTCTTTGATAAACAGAGATCACAAGTAGGCAGAGAGGCAGGCAGAGAGAGAGGAGGAAGCAGGCTCCCTGCTGAGCAGAGAGCCCGATGCGGGGCTCGATCCCAGGACCCTGGGATCAGGACCTGAACCGAAGGCAGAGGCTTTAACCCACTGAGCCACCCAGGTGCCCCTGGCAAGGCATTTTTTTATAGCTCCTGAAAACCTTGGCCATGTTTTGTCCCCACAGATAAATTCTGAAAGGAGGAAAAAATTGAGTGGTGACCCCATCTTTCTCTTTGCTGATCATCTCACGATGCCTGCTTGCCTGGGTTCCTTCCTGGAACGGCACATATGGCGAAGATGAAGCACGTAATGGCAGGCATACCTCAGTGATTTCCTAGTTCAGGGATCTTTCTCCCCTTTCTCATCCAAACCTGAATTTCCTGGTCACAGGACTTAATTGTAAATGACGTCCTGCAAATCAACATTGTCTAAGGCTGTCACTTAGCAACTACGTGGGACACCGACTTCTTCTTCCTCCTTTTTTTTTTTTTTTTTAAGATTTTACTTATTTATTTGACAGACAAGTAGGCAGAGAGGCAGGCAGAGAGAGAGGGGAGGAAGCAGGTTCCCTGCTGAGCAGAGAGCCCGATGCAGGGTTTGATCCCAGGACCCTGAGATCATGACCTGAGCCGAAGGCAGAGGCTTAACCCACTGAGCCACCCAGGTGCCCCGGGACACCAACTTCTTAGAACTTTTCAAAGCTCCCTTTGCATGGTTTCCGCAGGGCAAGGACTCTTGTTATTCTTGGTCTTTGCTGGCGTCCTACGGCTGTTCCAGGCTCACACGCTGTCAAGGTATCTTGAAGTTCTTCTAACTTCTCTGCTATGAAAAGCACAGTCGTACTTTATCACAGTCTGGGGTCACACCGCCTGAAGAACTACTCACTATATTATGATCATTTCAGAGAGAGGGGGTAAAGCCTTCTGTCAATATATCTGCTACCCAAATGTTCCAAGTTGTAATTAATTAGGAGGAAAGAACATACGAAAAATACATTTCAAAGATAAATCTAGTCACTAAGTAGTTCAGTGTGTCTTCTAATTTTCACATTTCTATAGCAACTGCCAAATTCATGCCTGTCTACAAATTTGGGAACAGAAGAAATCAGAGAAGGGTATTTAAGAAACCTGGCAGTCAGCCCAAAAATCTATCTGCCACTTGCACATGTGTTGTCTTGGGCCAAAAAGCTTCTCTAATACTATTGGACTCAGAACACTGAAGAGCTCATCCTGCCCTCACCAGGCCCAGAGCTCACCCCAAGTTCAAAGTCAGAGAATCCCAGTACTTTAGCTCTCAAAGGCCAGATTCTCATTGTTTGCATCCCCCAGACCTCCCCATAGTGCTCCATGGAGCCATCCCACACTTGGGTACTCTGGATCAAACCCCTGGAAATCTACCTTAATCTCTCTCCTCATTCCTCCTGTTCAGGGGGTCTGTGGGCCCTGCCTATGGTGCATCATAAAGAAACCAAAATACAAACACTTCTCACAACCTTCCTTGCCAGCAGCCTGTTCCAAGTGGCCAACACATCTTGCCTTGATTATCACAACAAGCCTTTATAACTGGACTCAGCACCTCGACCAGGTCCCCCTCGACGAGCTATCGCAAAAAATGCCTAAAACCATCCATTGGATTCTCAACTCCTTGTGGCCGTGGTGGGTGTCTCTACACACAATTCTACCTCTTTCCTTCCCTCAGCATGGACGAGACACACAGTCTCTCTTCCCAGTGTTTAAATAAGCCCGGCTTATTCCCAACCCAGTATTTCTGCACTTTTCCTCCTGCCCAGAATCCGTTCCATTTCTAAATGCTCAGGAGCCCAGCTCACTTTCACCGGGGGTTCTCAGTGCATATTTGTGTCCCTTTGAATGACTTTGTCTCCTTCTGCTGGTTCAAGTCCTGTTTTGGTCATAGCACTGGGCACTACTTAAATTATCTTATCGTTGCTCCTCCTTTCTTGATCTTTTCATTGCTGGTCTCCTTGACACTGGAGCAAAGGCTCCATGCAAACAGAACCTCTTCTGTTTTTTTCCATAGCTGTATCCCACCTCCCCAACATGCACGGGGTATACTTGGTACTCAAAAAGAACTGATGAATGGAGTTACGCCCTGAATCTGCCACATGAGAAATCACAAGCTCATGTAATGTATAAAAATTGAAATCTTGCTCCTAATGAATAGGCAGAGGATGGAAATCCAGATTCTCTGACTCCTACTCCAGGGCCCGGCACTCAACCAGACAGCCTCTTTTATCGCTGGACTCACATGAGCATTCTTATTTTTGGAGTGCTCTCAGCTCTCACGAGATTTTGAGGGATCTAAGAGGAGGGTGCTTCTCTGTATCTTCCCTGAAATCAATGAATACATAAGCTCAGAGCCTCCCATGACCATCCTGTTAAAAGCCCCAAGAATGAAGACAAGAACAGAAGAGTTCGGTGGTCCACAGAGATGAAGATGTTAAGGTCTGAACTTTTAGACTCCAATGTCCCTAAGTTCAAATCTATCCATCTTGGACTTACCAACACTAAGTTAAGAAGTACTTATTGGGCACCTGGGTGGCTCAGTGGGTTAACACCCCTGTCTTCGGCTCAGGTCATGATCCCAGAGTCCTGGGATCGAGCCCCGCATCAGGCTCTCTGCTCAGCAGGGAGCCTGCTTCCCCCTCTCTCTCTGCCTGCCTCTCTGCCTACTTGTGATCTCTCTCTGTGTCAAATAAATAAATAAAATCTTAAAAAAAAAAAAGTGTACTTCTTCCCTCATCTATGCTTTGATGTCTGTTGCTTGTAGTCAAAGAATTTTGACCACGGGGGCCCCTGGGTGGCTCAGTTAGTTAAGCATCTGCCTTTGGCTCAGGTCATGATCTCAGGGTCCTAGAATCAAGTCCCACGTTGGTTTCTCTACTCAGCGGGGAGTCTGTTTCTCCCTCTCTCTCTGCTCCCCCTCCCTGCTCATGCTCTCTCACATGCGCTCTCTCTCTCTTAAATAAATAAAATCTTAAAAAAAATTTTTTTGACCATGCATTAGACTATAAATAGGAGTGCAATGTACATTAAAAGAATGGCATATTTTGGAACATGAAAATGCTCTCGTCTCACTGAAATGCTACCTAGCATGATTTATAGTGATGCAACACATCTTCAGTGCTTGGCATGTGTTCATAGGTGGTTTTATTCAATTCAAATTATTGACTGTCTGAGATACTTATTCATTCATTGGAAATCCCCAGGCTGAAATCAACTCTGGCAAATTAGTAATATCTGTGCAATCATTGTATTTACAAGGAGTAAGTGCTATATTTCATGGATGGTGGGGAAAGATGAAAACCAAAACATGCTAAATTTATGTGGTTCCTGTTCTAAATATTCTCATCAAGAATATATTTTCATAGTTATAGGACTCAGGAAAGGTCATTTTCAATTTCATTCTAATAGACAAAGCTCAATTTCATCAGAAAAAAAATAATTGTAAATCCTAATCCTAAATCTCCCAGAAGACATTGCTTATTCAATACTTTGAGGCAACTAGTGTTTTGCCCTCAATTTTATTTTTATTGTTTTTGAATGATTAATATACAGGCATTGACTAATAACTTCTTTTGCAGAATTGAATTGCAATGTTATTGATGGGTTTAGAAATGGGACCTGAAGATATATTATCATAACTATAGAATTTAAGACATTAAGCCAATGGGGTAAAAAAAAACATTTAAGTAAATCTAAAGCTCACCTTCAAAAATAAAAATTATGTATGACTATTTTGACAACAGATGACAAATCCTTATTGGTAGTGGTGCTCAGACATTTATAAAAGTCTCATCCAACTGGAAAACTAGAAGAGATATAAACTACAACCGGATCCTTTTTTATGTGCCATTTTCCAAACAAATCGGGTGTAAGGCAAATGATGGGAGTAATGTTACTTCTCATAAGAGATTGATTTTAAATGGATTTTCTCGTATGATTCCAGAGATGAATCCAGTGTCTGGAAGAATTCTTGAGTTCTTTGGCTGTAAGCCAAATGATATTTCAAAGAATAATCAAGATTGTATTAGAGATTTTTCTAAAGTGAGGACAACATTAGAGGTTGAGATAACCTACGTCTCTTTGGATAAGTTCATTAGGATTTTATGCGATGGGTGCAGGCGATACAGGTTTTCATTAAGAAGAATGGGCGGTTAAGAGTATATTTTCCCTCAGTATCCGACAATACACTATAGAAAGTGAGAACAATGTAATTAATAATGATATTAAGAATCCCCTCACAATCGCCTCACCTGTGCCCCTTCATCCCAATAGAGAGGCTTTTATAGTAGAGAGGCAAGGACACACGATATTTTAAACAGGTATTTGAAAGAATACTATACCACCATAATTCAGCATAGTACTTTTTTTTTTCCCCTCCAAATCCTTAGCTGTAATCAAGCAGAATATATTCAAGAATCAAGGTCATCTCCTGGCTGCAACACCGGATTGGGAGTCAACAGTCAGAATCCCAGTTCCTAGTACTCCACAACTAACTTATTCAGGTTACTTCTAGGTCTCAACTTTTTTTCATCTGTAAAATAACAAAGTTGATGAAATGATTTTCAATATCCCTCATGTTCTACAAATGGCCTGATTCTGTAATGTAACTGTAGGAACATCTAATAGATATTTTGTTCTAGAATGTAAACAGACAAGCAAATAGATTATCTAACAAGATGTAAGGGTTTAAAACCAGAGGAACTGAGCTGTTGTTCTCAAATTTGGCAGGTTTAAGGCTCTGGCTGGGGAAGGCGGCATTTCTCAGACCTCCTCCTACTCTTCCCTTACATTTTCTTAGCCCATCTGAAGAACAAAAATGTAATAATATCATAAAATTCTGAGTTGTCACAATTCTTAAATTCAAAGATGATATTCATTTCCAAGTAATACCAGTACACACTGAAATAAATGTATCGAGCATGTTTATCTCTATGTAGGGATGTTGAATTACATGTTAGCTTTGGGCAAGTTGCTTTTTTCATTAATTGTCACATATGATCTATTTCACATAAGTTAACATAGTATAGAGAGAAACTGGGCCAGTTACTAAATATTTATAAATCAACTTTTAAAAAATTCTGCCCCTTTAGAAGATGCAAGTTCATTGAGAGATAGGTTATTTCAATAGTCTCAAAATAGGTTTTTTAAATTAATCACTGAAAAAAGGAATAGAGTAGCTCAATAGTGGAAGTACCTGATGGGCCCTATGTTAACCAGATGGCCAAAGTTAACATCTCCAGTAATGAACAAATTGACTTTATTTCCTTCTCATAGAGAGAAAAACACATCACTTCTGTAGTGTTCCTGCCCAGAATGCATAATAGGTGTCTAATCATGGGTAATCATCAGACACATTAAAATGACCAGCCCGTTCACTTCCAAAATTTCAAAGTCATGAAAAACAAAGAAGAGCCGAGGAACTGCTGTAGATTAAAGGATAATAAATAGGCACAACGCTAAATGGAATGTGTGATCCTAAATTAGATCCTGGGCGGAAGATAAAAAATGAAAGCCATAAAGGACATTCTGGAGGCAAATGGTAAAATTTGATTATAGACCTGGGATTAAATAATAACAGTGCATCAGTGAATTTCTTGATATACCGACTGTGGTTATTTGACAGAATATGCTTGTATTTATGCAACACACAGATAAAAGGGCAGCATGTTTGCAACTTACTCTCGTCTGAAATGGCCAAATGAAATGTGTGTGTGTTGTTGTATGTGTCCTTGTGCAAAGACAGAGGCACACACACATACACAGAGGAAATGATGAGGCAAAAGGAACAAAATGTTAACAATTAGTGAATTTTGCTATGGCTGTTCCTTGCATCATTTTTACACTTTTCAATTTTTTTTTATCTTTTACACCTTTTTACATTTAAACATGTATGAAACGATGTACCATTGAAGTTGTCTTCTAGAGAAAATTAGCCAAGTAATGTTGGTCATGGAGAGGCACTTCAAGGAACTAAATATACCCTCCAACGAAAACAAAACAAAAAACCCACTAAAATAAAGGGCTCAGTCTTACCCAATAATATCCACAACCAAGAAAAAGATGCTGTGACACTGATTACAAAATCAGCTCAAAACTACCTCCGAAAGGCAATGTAAGTGCCAACATTTTGGCATAAGTCAACATTTAGGCTACTTTATCAGAAAATAAAAATGAGTCTTCACAGCAAATCAAGAACAAGATTTGAATCTTGGGGCTACCCCTTCTGCCCTCCTCACATACCTCATGACCATTCCTGCCACACTGACGCTGGTCTAGCTCAACTCAGTTCTGGGTATAAAAGTATCCAATCAACTGGACTTTACCACAATCACCGGACTCACAAATGAAAAAGTGTATGATCGAACATGAGCTTGGCTGTAGGCAGAAGCAGCACAAGGATCAACCTTCAAAACATAAAGACCACACCTACCTAATCCCAATATGTAACATACATAACTCAATGTAGCTTTGAAACGATCTGCCTTTGTTGCTACATTATCTCTGGCAGAATGATCAGGACTTAGAATTTTGGACTTGGGTAACATGTAATTAGAATGCTTGTTCTCCCACCAGCCTTTGGTAATATATCTGAATGTGTGGACATCAGATTGCTCTTCTGTTCAATTTGGGTAATAATATTTAACTTGGAGAATTACAAGAGAAGACGATAATAAAAGCTTGCATTTCCTGGACATATGGACCATGTGCTGGCACTCTAATTAATCTGCACAGATGATCTCACTGAACGTTGTTGACATCCCTATCAGACAGGTTCAGTTATTACGCTCCATTTTACAAGAGAATTACATAACCCGTCCAAGGTCACAACTCTGGTGAGAAGCAAAGTGTCCAACCCCAACATATATAGCTCCAAACAGTCAAGACGGACTAGCAGTTGGGATCCACCATTAACAGAGCTGAACTCCCGGGGTCCAGATCCTTGCTCTAACACTTTGCAATGCTATAATATTGGCCAAGTCATTTCAGTTCCCTATGCCTTCCTTTCTTCAAAATTATAATAGTAGCACTTACATTCTGATGAAGAGTAAATACATATATTCACTGATGATTCACTCATGTATATATAATGGAGAATCTTTATACTAAAAAATATCAGGTAGGAATGAGGGATAAGGTTTTTTTTTAAGGTTTATCTATTTTGACAAAGAGAAAAAGTGCATGCTGTACAAGTAGGGGGAGGAGCAGGAGCAGAGGCAGAGGGAGAAGCAGGCTTCCTGCAGAGCAAGGGATCAAGGAGCCTGATGTGGGACTCAATCTCAGGATCCTGGGGTCATGACCTGAGCCGAAGGCAGATGCTGAACAGACTGAGCCACCCAGGCATCCCAAAATGAGGGATAAGGTTAACAGATTTTACTAAAAATAGCAAGATTACATGAAAGTTGGTTAACCATAATAAATACATTATGTGTGTGTGTGTGTGTGTGTGTCTGTGTAGGCTTTTAGATCATACTACGATCTGCTCCAAACATGATTCTATATATATCTATCTCTACATCCTACAGATGTTACTGTAGGTAACAAACTAACATATGTTAGTTTGGCACTATAAAGACAGTGATTTTGGAACAGGGCTAGCCTGATCTAAGAGTATCCTAAGAGTTATCTATTGTCACAGGTCAAATACGTGGTAGGTTATCAACAGACTGTATTACTTGTCATGTAATAAATTCAACTGGGAAAAGCTGCCTAATTTTTATTTTTAAAAAAGTTGTGGAAGCCTGAAAAAAAAAAAAAAACAACAACCCTGTAGCTATGACGATAATGTTACTTAGTCTTACATTATGTCAGTGCATTAATTTAACACCTATTGACCTAAATGCAGGAGTTCTAATAACCAAGACTGAGTCTGTGATTAAATAAAAGGCACAAAAGACAGTAATCGTTTAGAATGTCTTGTGATGCTTTAAAGCCCTTTAAGTGTACCCAGCCACAGTACACTAATTTTAAATGATCAACTCTTATAGAGTAATTGGAGTATAGTCTTAACTCATTTAATATTACTTACATAGCTAAAGGCTTCCGTGTCAGCTAAGCATACAGACTTTTATGGAGCTATTTTGTAGGTACTTTGGAGTTTTCTTTTTAATACCTCTATATAATTATAATTAGTTCAGAAGGCCCTGTAACACTTTGAGATAATTGTGCATAAATTAATTGCTAAAGGGCACAATTAACTTTTTATTAACGCTTGCAATAATAAACATTCAACTTGGTTTCTAATATTTCATAAATTATATTCCGTATTTTAATTGCTCCTGTATTAAGTTTTATTACTTAATGTCCTTGAATATTTGCCTTGGGGACCAAAGCAAGCACTCTAACATGCTTAATCCCAAAGAAAACCTGCATTCAATTAGACAGTGAGAGTCCAGTGGGCCCTGACTACAGCCTCCCACAGTTGTCACGGGCAAGAGAGAATTCCTTCACAGGAAACTTCTCCATGGGACTATAAGCTTTTGACAAAAGTAATGTTTTCATAAAGTAATACAATTTAGCTCTTTAAGGAAACTTTTTGTTTGTTGTTTTTAACTAGAGAAATTAAGCATCACCCTGGAATCACCTTACAATTCAGTGCCTTCAACCATGAATTAGGTTTTCCCCATGGTGTGGTAGGCTTGTTCATTCTCATGGTGGAAACCATGCATTCTGACTCTGGGTAACTCCCCCGCCCCCATGTCCTCTATTAAAAAAATTATATTTAATTTCTCAAAAAAGAATCCTCCAACCTCTCTGCTTTGGGGTTACAAATCTGGCTCCAAAGTACTAGGAACCAAGCATGAGAAGAGAGCAGGCATCTCAATGTTTAGTTAGTAGACTTCCACACAACTATTCTTTTCGGTAAAATTCCTTCATCTCACCCCCATTTTCACCTGAGGTTCTATAACCCAAAGCCTCTCTTTAATGATGTCATTAAAAATTTAAATATGTAGCCCCTTAACCATGAAGCATTTAAAGGATTGACTGATTCAAGGATTGACTGTATTTTATTTTTAAGATTTTATTTATTTGACAGGGAGAGATCACAGTAGACATAGAGGCAGGCAGAGAGAGAGGGAAGCAGGCTCCCCACTGAGCAGAGATCCCGATGTGGGGCTCGATCCCAGGACCCTGAGATCATGACCTGAGCCAAAGGCAGCGGCTTAACCCACTGAGCCACCCAGGCGCCCTTGACTGTATTTTTGACATCTGCAACCACTCCCCCAACAGCTTCTAAGCCTTTTAAAAAGCTTTTCTACTCCAGAGTTGTTGAATAGAGAGCCTTTAAGTATAAAAGCTCTGTGAGCTTCCCTCAGAGCCAGAACAGGATTCATGGAGAACTTAATTCCACGAACAGCCTGGGCTCAGAGCCACCCTCATAGACAAGGCTGCTCTGAAAAACCAAGATAGAGAAGTTGGCTTCTTTGGGGTCACAAGAGAGGAAGACAAACATGGGACCAGACCAAGCCTCTCACAGGCCCCTGGAGTCAAGCAGTCAAAATCTGGAGCAGGATTCTCCACCTACATCTATTCTAAGGGATGATCTTCCGTAGGTATTAAATGGCAGCCTTTGGTGAGTTTACTGGTTTCATTAGACATTAAAATGGAAAACAAAAGCAAAATAAATAGAGTGTATATTTGTGAAAAGATTTCCATTATATACTCTGAAATGGGAAAGGCAAGTTGCAAAACTTGATGCATATTTTGATTTCATTTGATGCTCCCTGATTGTGTATGGGCATGTGTGGTCTTAAATGCTAAAGGAATATCTTAACTTTCCGGAGAGGAGCTGGAGTTGGGGAATGATAAGGCAATGGAAGCTTTTGGGTCATTACTATTTTATTTTTATTTATATTATTTATTTTCCTTTATGCTTCAAAACCATTTCTGTCCAAGAGAAATACAAAGGGAGCCACACATTGGAGCTACAGATAGGATTTTATTAATAGTCCCATTTTTTTTTAGAATAGGTAAAATTTTTAATATATATTTAACCTAATACATCAGAAATATTATCAACTCAACATACATCAATGTAGAAGCATTGAGATGTTGTACATATTTTTCCATGCAAAATTTGTGAAGCCTATCACGTATTTCACATGTACAGCACATTTCATTTGGACTAGCAACAGATTGAACATGCAACAGTGTCATGTGGGCAGTATCTATGAAATTGAAAACCCAGTTTCATACTATTACATTGAGGGTATATTTTTATAAGGAATGCTAATAAAAATACACACTGAAGCTGGCTGTGTCCAGGTAAAATAGTTAAATTTCTAGGGTGCCTGGGTGGTCGCATTTGTCTTCAACTCAGGTCATGATCCTGGGGTCCTGGATCGTGCCCTACTCTCTGCTTAGCAGGGAGCTTGCTTCTCCCTCTCCCTGCCACTCCCCCTGCTTGTGCCCGAGAGCTCTTGGTCAAATCAATAAAATCTTTCAAAAAAAAAGTTTCATTTCCTAACTTCCTGATTTCTTTATATTGATAAAAAAGAATCTGAAGCAGATCACTGCCTCATTATTTCAGTACGTTAATCAAAACAGATTACTTTCTCTTCAAGATCTTGTGAAGTTGAACAAAGAAAACCCTCATTTAATGTAGGGCTGGAAAGCCAGAGGGGGAAAGCTCTCATAACCCACCAATGCAGTCAGGGGCAGACCCCCACAAGACAAAGCTTACTTCACTACCATGGCAGAGAAGGAAGATTTTCTCCCTGCCTGGCAACAGTGTAGTCAATGAGAAATTGCCACAACTCAGCCAATGAGGAACCGTCAGCATCTTTAACTCTCACTTTCCTCCAATGGACTTGTGTGCAAAGCAGCCCCTCCCCACTTTCTGGTTTTTCTCAACAAATTAGCACCGCTCTCCTCTGTTCTCCAGACTTGCCTGTGGTTTTGGCATAGCGTTCGTGGTCCAGAACTGCAATTCCTTTGCCATTCTTGAATAAACCCCTTTGGCTGGTAAATTCACTGGCTGTTGTATTTTCAAGGTCAACAGTCGAAGCCCTCCTGGATGACACGTAACAGTATGTCACTTCTGATTTCCTTGAACTTAAGTGTCTGATCCAATAAGCATGCATAATACTCAATATTCATAAATATTGAAGAAAAATCATAATGTCTGTGGTTTGTAAATTTAAAAATACTACTGCATCTAGGAGGCATGAGGCAAATTGAAGTGTTACCGGCAAGAGCAATGCTAGGGCACCAGGAAGAAAACCCACTCTGAAATAAAAAATTTAACATGGGTGCAATGTGGACCAGAACAGGCAGGAAAACCGACATGACTGGATTATGTGGTACCGGCTTCCTACTCCCTGATTAGACAGTTAATCCTACCATTGATAAACAAAACAAAACAAACAAACAAAAACCCCTCCAATGTTCTGTACTTAATTTTGAACCAGAGCAAGTGTTATCTTCAGTTGTTTTCACTTTCTGTGACTTTAACCACCAGTGGGAGGGGAAAAAAAATCACTAAAACTAGGGAATTGAGAGTATTTTCCTAGGTGCCCAGAACAGTCTGGTCCTGCTGTTTTGTAATAAAGAGCCATCTTCTTCTTCCTAAGAAATACCTTCTTCCCTATAGCAGCAGAAAGGGAAAAAGCGAGGCAGAGACAAGTTTCTCCAATTAGTTCCAAGAATTGGCTTTATTCACTTTGTTCCAAACTCAAAGCCCTGTAGTTATCTTGAAAACCTCACGAGAGTAGAAAATCCAGTTTCCCCTCCACTATAAGGGAGGTAACAGCGATGGCGCCATCTTCCCAGTGGAGCCCATTTGACTTGTAACAGGATGGTGGGTGAACCCTTACACCTACTACACACACACACCCCAAAGTTTCAATGCACACTTAGACACACATACCACTCAAAAGTCTCACAACACACACCACAGATACACATTCACATAAACCCTATACACATACACAAGTACTTGCAAAGATAACTATTGAACTCAAGCTATGTTTGTCTTACTGAGTCACTCATTTATAAATTCAAGACTAGAACTTGCTCAATATGTAAAACTCTTTTAAAGGGCTCTCAGGGTTTTCTTTAAAAAAAAAAAAACGTTGCTGGTCATTTGTATTTACTTTTCTTTTTTGATTAATATCTTCCATTAGTTTTTAGTTTCACTGTTCTGCTTTCCTAGTTTTTCTGTCATTTTCTTCAGTATAATAGTTGGGAAGAAGTAAAAATTTCATCCTTCAAAAATATCTTAAAATAACTTTCTCTGAGTAGTTACTTAAAATAACTGCCTCATCATATATGGGATATATGTGATATATGAGATATATATATGGGATATATGGGATATATATGTAAACCATAGCTAGCTATATACTATAGATACACGTCAAAAAGAATAACAAGTCTTCCAGTCAATTTTGAATGCTGACAAGCTGGAGGCATTTCATTTTCTTTTCTTTCTTTTTATTTCCCTTTTTTTTTTTTTTTTGAGTAAAGGGGAAAACACATCTGTTCTTACCTTGCACATCAAAACTCTCTCATGTCACTTTAGTAACATTAGCTCTCGTTGCTATGCAAGAGATCTTTGATCTTCCTGGAAGAAGCCACCTTATTTGAGAACATGACAAGGCTCATAGAAAAGTACAACACAAACAATGTCGTGGGAATGACATGATGTTTCTATGCGCTGGTGTTTAAACATGATCGGCATCAATTCTGGAGAATTCTGTGCATTGTTGTTGGTTGTTTCATCAATATTTCTCTTTGGAGAATCTTTGGAGAATTCTCTTTGGAGAATCGCCTTCTGACAGAAGGATGTGGACACGTGAGGATGTATACTGCTATTCAGACTCCTCGATACAAACCTCATCAGTAGGTATGTTCCTACTCATCTGTGTCACCTCTTCTCTATTTTGGCCAAATTTTCCACTCCAGTGAGATAGGAAATCATGTGATGAGTGCTGCGTACAAGGAGGTGGACTGTCTACTGGATGACACTTTCTCAGACTTTGTTGGAGGAGGTCTGTGTAGTGATTTCCTTCTTTTTACCAGAAACCTATGCCAAATTGATACTTAGGGGATACACTAGTCATGCACAAGCCCCACAGATACATCTGGCATGTATTTGTGATAGACTTTAAGCAATCATTGCTGTCGTAATTTATTCAAAGTAACTTTCCCTCTATCCATGGAAAACACAAAGGCAACATTCAATAAGGCTGTCTCACTGAGAGTTCAAGACTGATAAAGCCATTCAAGAAGTAGAAGATAAGAAGTCAAGGGAAGAAAGCTCAGTGGGTTCATACTCAGAAATCATCTTCATAATTTGAGTTTTGTAAGCTCCGTCAAGAACCAGGGCAGAACTCTTGTACTAGGGGACTGCAAAATGGTGGGTAAATCCAAGTTAACTCAGTCAGATCCCATCTTACCCATTATTAATCAAAGGCATTAATATAATCAGAAGAGTAGTAATTAAATAGGTCTTGTCTCCTTCCCAAATGTTTCTCTACACTAGTACCTAGAATTAAAAGTATGTTTATGGCCTCACTGATTTGGCTCTTTAGGATGGCATGAGTGAAGTCCAGCAATGATAATGTGCATTTTAAAACTAAAAACTAGGGGGTTGGGGTAATGGACATTGGGGAGGGTATGTGCTATGGTGAGTGCTGTGAAGTGTGTAAACCTGGCGATTCACAGACATGTACCCCTGGGGATAAAAATTTGTTTATAAAAAATAAAAATTAAAAAAAAAAGATATTACACACACAAAAAAAAAATAAAAAATAAATAAATAAAACTAAAAACTAATGCTGTGATTATCTGTAGATATCAATGCAGATACATGTAATATACACCCGAGGACAGGATATATGTAGCCATGTGAAATACACATTTTTACAGTTACTCAATATACGTATGAATTCTGCAATATATTTCATTCATTGTACACATCATGACCATACCTAAAAAAAACTACTGTAACCAATTCTCTAGTAGAGAGAAAACAATATTTTTCTGAGCACTATGTGTACAATATTGCTAAGATTTTCCCATTTGTGACTTTATTCAGTCTCAAAATTTCTTCCCAATAAAATGGTAGCATAAGGAGATGGAAAAACTCTTTCCCTAGTAAAACAGAAATTTGTCTGATGATAGTTAATCTTAAAAAATCATCTTATTTATTTAGAAATTGTCCTAAGAGCAGATAGAGCAGAGGAAGAAGCGTAATCATTCAACGTAAGGCTCCTTCCTGGGACAAGGGGCTTAAACACAAATTCTGACCAAATACTGACTGAACTATAAGCAACTCTGACCCAGGGGAAGTGGACAGGAATCAGGTTTCAGAATCCAATCATACTCGTACCTGGAAGAGTCTGTACATGCTCAAGCCTAGGTCCTCTCATAGCAATCCTAAAAACAAACAAAACAAAACAAGCAAACAAACAAACAAAAAACCCCCAAAAAACCAATCCTAGAGGGAACTTCCTAGTTCACAGACCCAGGCTGAAGAGGAGACATTAATGTAAAGCCCTGAACTATGATGGTATTTTCCAAGCCACAGACATAGCCCATGATCAAGGGGAAAAATCTAACTGACAAAGGATACCTAAGCACGACATGGGAAGATAATTGGCTTAT